>PVLA01004666.1:70000-169219 GCA_004027455.1 Hydrochoerus hydrochaeris | reverse complement strand
TGCTTAGTTATATCCTGTTTCAGGTTGCTCAGTACCTTACTGACTTGTTTTGTTGTTGTTATATACTTTTAATCATCTTATATAATTCTGTTGCCTTGTTTTTGAGTTTCTCCTCATCCATGATCCATGGATCAGCTTTGGTGGAGTTGGGAGATTTTTGGAGGTATTTTGTTACTTTCTTATCTACTTTTTTTTTTTTTTTTGAAGGTAGCAAAATACAGCAGAACAAGACAGAACAAACCCATGCAACCGCACTGCAATAAAACTACCACAGAACCTCAGAGCAGGTCACCAGGACACAAGCAATGGGCTCAATAGTACAGCCCATTTTGTTCACATTAGCTGTTCTTTCAATCAAATAGAGGAAAATGGAAGGAAATATCGAACTTTTAAAAATAGAATATTGAATAAAGCAGTACCATTAATCAAAACTGAGCAAAACAGTGATAAAAATATTTGCCTTCAAAGAGATGGTAGAAGGAAATCCCCCTTACTTACCACACTGTATACATTCATCCTCCAAAAAGATACTCAGACTGCCAGTGCCTACTTGCTAATGGCGGAGGGGAATGGATCAATGTCTGATTCTTAGCCTGTGCACCGGCAGGGCCCTAGCTGCTTACAGGCCAGCCAGCAGGCCGCCTTATCTCCCAGCGCCCAAAGTTCCAACATGATGCAGAGTTCAGGTATCGTTGATAGACAGCCCCAGTGCACTGGTGACTTGCTAGGCCCCCAGCTGCTTACCAGGGCGGCCGGTACGCTGCCTGTTCTCCCAGCGCCCAAAGTTCCAACATGATACAGAGCTTAGGAGTCGCTGATAGTTCTCACCCTGGTGTGCCAGTGGTTTGCCAGGCCATCAGCTGCTCACCAGGGCGGCAAGTAGGCCGCCTGTTCTCCAGCGCCCAAAGTTCCAACATGATGCAGAGTTCAGGTATCGCTGATAGTTCCCCATTCTTTTAATTTTTATTTTTTGCAGTGCTGGGGCTCTACCACTGAGATACATCCCCAGCCTTCATAGCATTCTTTATTTTTTTGAGGAGGACCCTCACTATGTAGTTCAGCCTGGCCTTGAACTCACCATGTAGTCAAGGCTGACCTTGAATTTACTACAGTTCTCCTGCCTCAGCCTCACAAGTACTGGTATGGTACTTGGGTATGCACCACTATATCTCAGTACTGTATTCTTGAGGAATACTTGTAAGGCATTTAATAAAATACTCTACAGTTTGCATTTGTTTGGTGTTTTGTCATGCAGGCTCATCTTACATTATCTCCGCCCTGGACCAACACTCAGTCACTTTTCCAATGAGCTCTGGGGATGTTTTAAACCAGCATGGTTTAAAACCCTTTACTCTTATCCACAGGAGGAGAACAGAATCAGAAGAAACTGCAAGGACCTAAGGACAAGCCCAACCTTCAGAGACTAAACAGAGAAAGGGATTGGAGCCAATGAAGAAAAAAAGAAGGAGCCATTAAAGCCATAAGAGGAAATGCAGAGCATGTCCCTGCAAAGTCAAGAGAAAACAACCCTCAGCTGAAACTTCAGGGTTCCCTCATAGGCTCTTCTGTGATCCCTGCTACCTTGGTCTTGCTGTTTGCTCATCTGGAAAACTGGAAGTTTCTACCCAGATACCCTTATTGTCCTGGGCTAACCAGATCTCCCAACTGCCTGAATTTCTGTAGACACAACCACAATTCACACTCAGCCTATGGACTTTTCCTTTCCTGCTCCAATGCAATGAACTGTCTCTTTCCTCTTCTCCTTCACTCAAACCTCACTCATCTTTCCAAAGACAGGGCAAGTTGCTTTTTCTTCAATCTTTTCCCAAAATGTCAACCCACATTTATCCTTTCCTTCTATAAATACCATAGTTCTTATCTGTTCAGTTTAGTACTTGGATTATATTCGTTTTTAAATTTTTTCTATTTGTTTCATATTTATTTCTCAGCAATACTGTAGTTCCTTCAGGTCAGAGACCATATTACAGACTCTCTTGATATGTTGAGTAGTTAATAATATGTAACTATTAATAGAAATTTAATATATATATATTTCAATTTAGCATTCCTATCCTTTGATGACCATAGTCACCAAAGAAATAGCTGCATACTGGGAAGATTCCAAGAGTTATCTTATCTGTGCAAGAAATGTTAAAACCTACTCCTTAAGATACAAAATTGGAATAGCTATGCAAATAGTTTATGACTTTGGTGGTATTCCAAGAAAATGTAACCCTAAGCTAGAGCAACTATTTCTCACCAGGAAATAATTCATAGGGATATTCACAGATTATCTGTTAATTAATTAAGTCACTATAATATTTAATAGGACCATTTTTTGCTTTGTTTTAGAACAACTGCTTGGTCTACTTCTGTTTGTATGTTCAACTACCTGTTTCTAATTATTAGTATATAAAGCTATTGAATTTAAAAGAACAACAGGAGATATTAATGGAATTCATTTTAAAAAAATATCAGTTTTCCTTATTATTTGTTGAAAAGTCAAGAAGTTGTAAATAAGCAAAAAGAAAATAACCTCAACACTTAGAACGAGATACTGTTAACATTTATTTTATTACCTACTGTACACACATATAAAATGAGTGCATGTGTATGTGTGCATGAAATTATTTTACACAGATTATTTTATAATTTACTGTTTTGGCAATGCATTTAGTATCTTACATTATTAAATCTTTGTTATTGTTTGTGGTAGTGAAAGGAATTTCATATTATATGTATTAATAACTTAGTAAAGTACTCTATGTTCAAATATTAATTAGGATGTGTCCAAATTTCATCCAATAAATGTTGTACTGAGATAAATATTCTATGCTTAATTGTGAACACACTTGTGATTATTTCCTTAGCACAAATTCTTAAACCTGAGTGACTATGTATGAAGAGCTTTATGCAGATTTTTTAAAATGACCATGTCCATCCTTCTTAAAGGTTATGTTAATCTACTATCCTTATCATTGCTGGTTAAAGCAATTTTCAAGCAATATATCATTTTATATTTTTAAAGGAATCACAGAGCCCACTAAAGATTCTCTAAAAAGATGATATAATAAAGCTACACTTACTTTTATCTTTTATAGAAATATCCCTTTCCTCTACAACTTTTTATTAATTTTTAAATAATTTGGTTCCTGATATAAAAATACTAAACAACACATACTATCTAGTGTGAGGTGCAGAGAAAGAAGGTCCTCCGAGGTAATGTAGTCCAAGGGGCCATGACTGAAGCTAAGTCAATAATGTGATTTATTAATCAAGTTCCTATTCATAAATTCCTTCTAGAGAAGTTGTTTTAAAGAAAGTTTTCCTGTTTTCTTTGTATTATTAGTGTGTGCATCTGACTTAAATATAGTACTTTATTCTTTATTTGAGATTTGCCAATTTTTCCTAAAAAAAAAAAAAAAAGAATAAAGACCAGGCAACATTGTCATGTGTATAAACTTATGATTGAGACACTGTTGGTACATTTAAAATAGGAGTAATGACTTTTTCCAGTAAAAATATGATCACTGGTTATTTATTTATACTTGTATTTATTGACAAACTCAGCTTTACACAAAGAATTCAAGAGTATAATGTACATTTTACATGACAATAACAAATAAAATAATAGACCAGGCCTAATATTTTAAACAGATCAAGTCCAAGAAAAAGCAAAATACAAATCTGTAGACATATTAGCAAAGCTTAAATTTCAAACTTGGTCTCATGAAGTACTTGTTATTGTTGGAGGCATATGTCTTTACTGCTATGCTGTGCATACATATTGGGCTTTATTTCACATAGAATATTAACATGATAATTTAAAACTGTAATTATTAATCTATTTCAAGAGAAATATGAATTTTGAGTACTTAAGTAGCCAGTATGCATACTTTCTCATTTCTACAGATAAAATCAGAAGAATGATAGAGGCTAAGTTAACTTTCAAACAAGTTTTTGAACAGTATGTATCAGGCTGCAGCTTAGAAAAAAGTAGCCCCCTTCACCATCAAAGAGATGAGGGTAAAAATCAACCTTCTGCTTGCCTAACACCACTCTCACGTGACTGAATCTTCAAGTTTCCTTTAAATCAAATATCCCTTTAAATTAATGCTGTATTCACAAAAGGAGATGAAGATGGTAATTAGGAAAAACAGAACATTTTAGTGATTCCTGAAGAGACATTGAGAAAGCCAAAGATCTCCTAATCAGTCCATTTGGCAGTGACCATGGCACAAGGACAATCTATTACTAAACATGACTGTGCCATGTTTAGTAATACTAAACAGGATGCTGTGGTCTATAGACATAATTTCATTTTGTTATCTGTAATATTATTAATATTTTCTGCAAGTTGGACAATATATATTTGGTAAAACCAGCAATGTTGCTTCTTCATCAAAGAAATACAATACTGATAAGTAATTATCAAAATTATCAATCTACTTTGGCCAGGACCATCACAACATGAATAAGATTTCCAAAGTTGTCTATAGGGTTTGACAGTGAGCAAGACGAGGGATTCTACAAGACCACACAGTTTCAATGCCAAGACAGTTGCTCTGAGAATGTGTGCTGTGCTCAGGAAGCTTCTAATATAGACTAAGCAAACACATACCCATGTATGGCACTTTATTCTCTGCCTGTGAGATTTTAAATTCTAAAATGTTTTTCTAGCTTAAATCTTTCCAAGTTCTTTGTTGTCGTTGTTGCTTTGTAAATTATGAGTATGCATTTGAACATTGATACACTGTTTTCTAGAGGCCATAATCACTAGAAATTTTTGGAGGAAGGAACACATTCATATAAACTAAAACTCTGCAGCTCAGTCATTCTGAGAGCGTTAGTTCCTTCTTTATAGGAACTGTTGAGTTTTCCTTTCTAGGAAAGGATATGACTAGATACAATGATTCTTGTTAGAGATTTAAAATTAAACTTCAAAAGCAGCTCCAGTTAAACACAGCCAATGCCTAGGTAGCCCATCTTGGACTCCATTCCATCTCAACATGAGTAATAATGTCAGGTTTTGGTTAATGCGTTTCTTCCTTGTTGACTAGTCTCATAGATGTACATACTGTTCGTTTCTTGTTTTCTTAAACCTTTGACCAGGAAAGTGCTTTTCTTTTGCTGAACGTACAGAGAGGAGAGGAGATGGGTAAGAAAAAAATCCTAAATTCTTCCCTTTCACAGAATAGTGGCCTGGCATCCTCTTGTTAAAGAATCAGAATATTGGGACCCATTCCAAAGCGTCTGAGTCTGAAAAGACCTTGAAACAAGATCCTCCACAGATGCAAATACAAACTGAAATTTAAGCAGCAGCATCCTATAGCAACTTCAGTCTTCCATGTCAAGCATTTTCTTCTTGCCTAACCTCCTATCTGGAAGAACATGCAGCACTGTGAACACTGACCCATTTTCAGAGACATGAAACAGAGGCGAGGCTTTTAGTTTACTTTAGTTTCTAGATAGACAGCCACCTGGGTTTTCTGGAGACATCCACCTTCACAAAGGGTGACTAGGACTCTTACAGCAGGACTGTAAAGAAAAAAGGAAAGAGAGTTAAGGTTCCGCCTAAGTGGAATGTTTTAGCCTTCAGAAAGATTTTTTTAAAAACTTGAACACCAAGATTGATTAGAAGGGCCCTTTATTTATATGTAGGGCCCCACTAAATTGCCCTTGAATTTGCAATCCCCCTGCCTCAGCCTTCTCAGTAGACAGTGTCACATTGTGTGAGTTATTGTGCCCAGCAAGGGAAAAAAAGTTTCTACCTTTCTTGTCCTTCCCTCTCTGCAAATCATAAACTTTTTATAAGACAGGTATTATGGTTTTAGTTTTTCCTCTCTGCTCCACACATACTAATTCCCTGCTCCCTGCTGCTGTATGACATCTAGATAGATATGGGGTAGTGGTGGCAAACCTATGGATGTGTGCCACAGCAGACCATTTGTGTTATTGATAGCTCTAAAAAGGTTTGCCATCACTGGTAGAGGGTGACAAGAGGCCACTGGGCTAGAGGTTTGTTGTCCCAGAAGACATAGACAGTACAAGGCCATAGGCAGTAGTGACAGTAAATGTTTAACAACTAACTTGGGGTGAGGGGGGTAAAGAGGGTGGAGCCCTGATTTGTGATGCTTGCCAAACCCTCTGACGGAAATACTCCCACCTTGGCTGATTTCAAGCTACCAAAGTGACGTCACTGAAAGTAGAGTAGGGAAGAGCCGCATGGTGGTACACAACTAGGTAGTATTTCCAAACACACAGCAGTAAAATGTAGAACAATAAATGGGAAGTGATGCTTTTTGAATGTTAATTAGCTCTGTTTTAAATTTAACTTGTTTACATTTAAGTTTGTGTCATTTAATTTTTAATTAGTGGCTATTTTTAACAGCTGGCTGGCAAAATTCCTGAAAAATAAATAATCAGTTAAGGTATAGCTCCACATTCAGCACTCCACAGCTTCTAGAAAACTGCTCCTTTGGCCCAGCACCATCCCCGGTGGCACAGGGTATCATATAGCCTAGTCAGCATTCCTGTCTCATCAAGGCCTGTGTGTAGGGTGTGGGGCCCTAGGGGTTTCTCCTTCCTTTGTGAAGAATGAGCCTGATGGTCAGAGCTCCCAGGAAACAGAGGCCCTGGGACTCTCTGATACCACTGGGAATGTTCAGGACCATGGCAGTGATGGTAAGGACCAGCACAGACCATCCCAAGAGATCAGGTGGAATCTGATTACATTTCAGTGGTCCCAATTCTAGGGAAAAGATGAATTCAGAGAACTGAGCATGATTCATTGATGTCACCAGGGTCCAAGACGCCCATCACATGACCAGATTCCTATGAGCAATGAGAAGCAACAAGGAGACAGGAATCTCAAAAGACTGTGTCCGCTCCTGGGTTATCCATGATGTGTCACTCAGTGTGGTCCAGGGATCAGCACCAGTGCCCAGACTGCTACTGGTCTGAGGTGAGACAAATGTAGTTGGGAGTTCATGTTTGGAAATTTTAACTTTAATGTTCCCATTACATTCCAGTATGTGACCATTGGATTTTTCCTGTTGAACGGGCCACAGACGTTTAGGTGTGTTGAACTGGCAAGGTGAGCTGCTTGTGGCAGAAGCTAAACACTGGTCATGTGATAAAGGACTATATATTTGTTGGGTAAATAACTGGAAAGATCTGACCGTTAATCTAAAAACCTTTTAAAACTGTCACCTTTCAATGGGAACTAACCTCTGATTAGTCTGAATCAGAAGTTCTCAAAGTTCAGTCTGGGGACCAACAAAAGCAGTATTGGCTGAGAACTTATTAGAAATGCAAATTATGGGGCCCCACCCTGTAGGTACTAAATTAGGAACTGCAAAAAGGAGGGTAGGCCCAGCAACCTGTGTTTTAACAAGATTTATAAGAATTTAAGAAACAGTAGATTAAATTCACCAAATTCTTAAAGTAGAAGACTTATGTTCAAGGTACAGAAGGATGAAACAGCATTATATGGAAAGGATTCACACTAGACTGTAAAACTGGAGCCCCTGGAGGCTATAAGACTATGTAAAGGAAAAGAAAAGAAACTAAACTTTGCACATTTGAATCATATGTGAGCGAGCAAGGCAAGTCAAGCACTTTAAGGAAACAATCAATTTTTATTTTTCTCTATGAACTTACCCTCAGTGCTTGTGGCTCCACATTTCCAAGCATGAACCATCTCCCCATCAGACTATAGCTGATAAAAATAAGGTCATGGTATTAATAACAAAAAACAGTTATATACCACACAACTGCTGGGCTTCCGGCCTCCTTACAATCTGCATGACCACTCCTGTTAACAGTTCAGGATGCCCGTTCCTGGCTAGTTTGTGTCATTCTTCCTTCTTCTCTGCTTTGGCTCTACTCCATTCCTGTGCCCCTTTTGGTGTTTCTGCTCCTCCTAGTTAATACTGGTTTTAGCTTAGAGTATGTGTGACCCTGGATATTGGCCATATAATAACTAGAAAGAAATTCTCTTTTGTCTCCACCTGCGCTACAGTATCTTCCTGGGGGACAGTAACCAGGGCTCACAGTATCTTCTAAGGCAGTCATTTGCAAATCTAAAGTACACAGCACAATTCACTCAGGGATTGCTAAGAAGTTCCCAAGTAATGCTGCTTATTGGTCTGCAGACCACAGCTTAACATGCAGCTTCCAACTGAGCAGGCTTAGAGTAGGGCCTATGTATCTGCATTTCTAACAAGATCAGGGGTGAATCCTATGTTGATACTTTGTGCACAGTATTTTGAGAAGCAAGCCTGAGAGCAGGGATCTTTCTACTTTTATCATGCCTTGTGTCCAGTTCTCAGAGGGGGGCGGACATAGTATGGGGGTAACCGACTGTCCCACTCTGACAAGGATTGTCCTGCAATCTGTGTCACAGGATCTTTCTTTCTTGAGGACTAGCCAGGATGCCTGTCACTCTACCTGTCACTCTACCCAAACAATTGAGCAGCTCACATCTAGTCTTCCTTGCCCATCTCCTCCACAAACGACTTATCATGCTTTTGTGCCTTGATTCTCTTTGCTTAGGGTAAGTATTTCCCTTGAAACTCTTTCTTCAGGAAACAGTCTCCTTTGACAGATGTGGATCTCAGACCTGAAGACAAGATGTTAGTTTATGCATGGCCAGTGTAGTTGGTACAATCTTACAGCCACATCTTCTTGAATTAGTTTGGAAGGTTCTATTAAATGTTTCTTCACAGTTGACCAAAACTAAGAGACCTATACTACCCTCTCTACAGAGAGCTTGAAGCCATGCTTGACAACTTACTATCATATTTCTACACAATCACTCTTACCTTGCCTGCTCTCTGCAGACTGAGCAGGGTCCCTAGTAACAAGGAGCAAATACCTCCTCTGCTTTGCTTATGTGATTATGTGGATATTATCCAGAATAAAGAACATTTTTTTTTTTCAAATCTGTAGCTTGACAATACAGTGTGTTTTCTAATATTTCCAACTGTCCTTGCTATGTTGGAAGTTAGAAAATCTTTCAGGCACAACCTCTTGCTTCAGCATCCTAGAGACATTAATTCTGATTATATCCATCTATGATCGAAAAAATTAGCACAGAATTTACAGCAGAAAAACTTTCAAATTTCCCACATTAGAACATAGCAGTGGTACTCAAACTTTTACTATATGTCAGAAAGAGCCAGAGAGATTGTTAAAAACAGATTACTACCTGGGCGTGGAGGTGCATACCCGCAATCCCAGCACTCTGGGAGCCTGAAGCAAAGACATGGCAAGTTTGAACCCAGCCTGGGCAACTTAATGCCTTAGGAAAACTTCAGCTCGAAATAAAAAGTAAAAGGCTGAGTATGTAGCTCAGTGTGAAAGCTCTAGGTCTGACTCCTAATCTGAAGGGGGTAAAAAAAAGCCTAGGTTACTGGTCCCACCCTGAGATTCAGATTCGTAGATCTTGAGTAAAGATACAGGAGGATTTCGTACTTCTGACCAATTTCTAGGTGACACTAATTCTGATCCATGGACCACACTAACAAATGGACCCTTCCAGTCAGCCCCTCACGGTCCTGACTTCCAGATCTCATCCATGCCTCCAAGATCTCCCCATTTCCTGTCTCCACTGCACGTCTTCCTATGGCAAGCCTTTGTTTCGTTCATTTATCCACTCACTTGTGGATTTGTTCAACGGGTGGTTCATTATTTCACCGTGTTTAAAGATCACAGGCTGTCACAAGGCTATGGTACAAGGAAGGAAAGAAAAGAGTACCTTTTTCATCGACACAGTACTTCGTGGTCTCCAAAGCGCTTCCACATGCAAGGTCCCATTCGATCTTCCCCAGAGTCCTGGAGGGCTGACGGCGTAGGGGTTATTTTGTACCTCTTACGTGAAAAGATGCATGGCCAGAGAGAAGCAGCTCTTCCAGAGTTGGGGCAGGGAGAAGCCAACTCACCATTCCAGGGCTAGCCAGTGTTTTCTCACCAAGTCACCAACTGACTCACTGCACTTTCCCTCTGCTGTTGCTTCCTCCATGAAACTTCCCTGTGATGCTGGTGAAAATCATTTTTCCTGCCTACAGTACTGCATTTTGTTTTTCTACTGGTTTCTTTTTTAAACTCCCTTTCTAAATTCCAGCTTCCTTGAGAATAGAAGTGGTACCTGTCTCTCCCTTATATGTCCCACTGCACCATTCTGAGTTTATAGTAGAGACCCAACAAAGTGCTGAAAAATGAATGAAGGCATGACGAAGTAAGGAAATTTTCACTTTTCCCCAAGTCATTGGTTGATTCATAATTACTTAGTGAAACATATATTTAAAGATAAAAGCAGAGTTCATATTACCCCCTTTCTCTCTTAAATAAATAGTAGGGAAGACTAGCATTAAGTGCTACTGTGTGCCAAATGCTTTAAACTATTACATCTTCGCTTTATAACCCATTAGATAAACAAGAGATAGACACTATGGTTCACATGTTCAAGTGTAGGTTCTAAAACTTAGAACTATTTAGCAACTCAGCACAGTTTAGATACTGAGGCATGCTGAAGAGAGAACCCCCAACCCACCTAACCTCATATGGCAACACAAAATCATATCTAATTATATTAAGAATTTGTCCAGTAGCTGCCAATGTAAGAAATTAAGTCATGTTCATACGTAAATATAATTATAATAATCTTGAAATCACCTTTGGGTAGCTTTTTTTCTCATCTTGTTACCGCTGCTTATCATTGACTCCCCACTGGATGTCAAATATTTTGCTCCATTCTTTCAAGAAGAGAAAGGAATTTCATTACACTCATGCTCTTCTTCCTGGTTCTTCATGTGACCAGTTATCACTGGTTGTGAAATGTTGGCCTGAGACCTACCTAGATGGTAAATCTGCCTTAAGAAGTGGAATTGTCATCACAGAATGTACGGTTAGAAAACAGTGTGAAAGGCTGCGGGAAATTCTGGAAGGTTATAGACACACCCCAAAATTCTTCATGAATAATCTGCAAAGGAATAAAAAAATTAAGGAAAAAATGGAACAGTTAAGTGATTAAGGCAACATTTTAAACATTTACCATATGATAGAACTAAGAACTTTAGGGAGTTTAACCAAAAAAACTACCAGTAAATGTCAGGTAGATTTGACAGTGGCCGGTAAGTATCAGACAGCAGAGAGAAATGGTGGACTTACCTAGGAGAATTCTGCAACTAAATTTAACAGAGCAGAGACCTGTAACATCCTGCAAAACAAACACATGCACCAAGGTGTTCTCGCACAAGTATGAACTAGCAATGGGCATCCTTTCCTTTCACAGGTACTCCAATACTCCTCCTGGTTAACATCCATTAGTTTCGTGGCTGGGGTTACTAGAGGTCTTATCATTTCATTAGCCGCTGAGACAGCTCATCAGAAATACCAGCATCTTAACCTTTAAACACACCTATCAGGTTTACAATTTTAATAAAACAATTTCAAGCAATGAGGAAATTCTACCAAAAGTTTGCAAAGGTTTTAGATCTGTCAGGTGGGGATTTAAAAAAAAGTTTTAAAGCACTTTTTTTTTCAGGCCCCCTGGAAGGGTCCATTGAGAAAAAATACACTCACAATAAATGCCCTACTTCTTAAATAGCTTTCTGTTGTTATTCAGCCTGTCAGTTCAGGGAGCTGATGAAGTCAGGTAACTACCACAGGTAGAAGTAGTGAAGTAGGTGTTCTCTCTAATTCACTACTGATGATGCTAATGTGATACGGGCCTTAACGAGCAATGCAATGCTGAGTGCTCAGATATGAGGCATGAAGCAGGGGGCCTGGGCCTGTTCTGTTTTGTTTTGTCTGTTTGTGTGTTTTTGAGACAGGGCTTTCCTGTATAGTTCAGGTTGGCTTTGACCTCACAATGTAGCCCAGGCTAGCCTTGAACTCACAGTGATCCTCCTGCCTCAGCCTCTTAGTGCTGGGATTAGAGGCAAATACCACCACATTCGATTTAGCCCATGCTTCTTGAACATTAAAATACATCACATATTTGATTTCTAGAACTATTTCTTAGAAAAGTTCAAAAGCAACATTTCAATCAATGTTAGACTGGTTCCTAGAAACCTCTGTGCTGGGGAATTCGTAGTAAAGATGAATTAAAATACATATATAGAAACAAAATTTGCTAATGTGTGTATCTCCCTGAGCACCAGCTGGGGTATGTGTGTGTCATTTTGTGTGGTTACCAAGGAGCACCAAAACAATGAGGTGTAAAATAGCAATAACAACAACAAAATAATTTATGCTTGCATATTTTCTAAGTGCCAGAGAATTTCTAGGTAACATTTTAGTGTCGATTTACTTCTCACAATCAGCTTTATTAGTTAGTTACCATCATAACCCTCACTTTACAGTATTTACTTAGAAACAAAAGCTCAATTATTTGCCCAAGGTCACATACCTGATAGGTGATAGCACAGGCAGTCCGACTCCTGTCTGCTCTTGTTCAATGTGTTCCACCCCTTTTAAATGGATAATAATATATTTTTCCAAGATAAGAGATGTATATTACTAAAATTTCGAGAAAATGAGAAAAGAAAAATTTTAGTGCTACTAACCTTAACCTCAAATAATTGCTGATAGTCTGTTGAGATACACATGTTTACATTTTATATGTACTTTTCAATTTTTAGCTCTTGATATTTTCTCTTTAAATCTTAAGCATTTCCCATGCTGTTCCAGGGTTTAAAATGCCCATTTTTAACACCTGCAAAATGCTACATAGATTGGGTATACTGTGCTTACTTAGCAAGTGTAGAGTTGCTGGTTATTTAGGTGATTCCAAATGGCTGGGGGGCATTCCAATGTGTGCGTGGAGCCAGAAAGCCCAGCTCAGATTTTGCTCCTTTACTCACAATCTATATAATCTTGAGCAAACCACTTGACGTCTCAGTATTTTCCTTTTTTTATCTGTAAAACGAGTGTAGTAATAGTATTACCACCCAGGGTGGGGAGGATTAACTGCATTAATTGAAATGAAGTACTCTGAACAATGTCTGCAGGTAATCATTACAGTCATAAATAGTACGTGAGTCACCACCTTCCTTACCTCTTGATGATATATTCCCAGAGATAAGAGCAATAGGTCAAGAGACATACATCATTTTTCTGTTCAAATAATTGATTTATGTTGCTAAAGTATTTTCCAAATCGTATTGTATAGATTTGTATACCAACAGTTCTATAAAAATAAGTCATTTTCCAATGCACTAAATTTTCTGGTTCACTGACATATTCTTTAACTGACTCTAATGTGTTCCATTTCCAGGTGTTTAACATAGTTATCATTAATCATTAAAACTTTCTTTTTACCCAACATCCTTAATTTATTATTCCCAATATGATACAGGCTGTTGCTTCTCTATCTGGGTCTCTTCTAGCTCTGTTTTTTGGACACTTCAACTTATTCCTTGCTTTCTTGGGTCTTCATGTCTCAAGCTCTCTCCAGTGCATTTAAACAAAATGCCTTTAAAGAAACGCTTGCTAGATTTCATTCAGCTTTTCCACTTTTTCTTGGAGCATGAGTTAATTTAAGTGTAACAGCCAGGAGTGTAAGCGCTTGACATTAATTTTTAAGTAAATGATTAAACCTAAATATAAGTGATTTTGTCTTAATGTTTATTTATTTATTATTAGGGCTGGATATTTTCCTGCATTTGCAAATATGTTTCAACTTTTGTTAAATGTGATTCTTTTCTGATATATACTGGTTAATTCTATTCATATCTTAGACACTGGTTGGGTATTGAATTTATACAGCTACATATGACAACCCTATTAACCCTTGCTGTTACTATGATCAAACAACTGCACCTAGGTAACTGATGTATTATTGTTCTTTAAATACAATAATACATCAAATTTCATTTCAAAATTTGCTACAACATTCTAAGCTTATCAATAGTTACTTCAAGTTTCTACAATTTGAGTTTTAGTAATTTATTTTATGTAGACAAATGTAAAATTTTTTTCAAGTTAGTCAGAACATTTTCTCCTTCCTTCCTTCCTTCCTTCCTTCCTTCCTTCCTTCCTTCCTTCCTTCCTTCCTTCCTTCCTTCCTCTCTATCTCTCTCTCTCTCTCTCTGAGACAGAGTCATGATATGTAGTTTAGGCTGGTTTTGAACTCACTATGTAGCCCAGGCCAGCCTGCAGGTCACTGATCTTTCTGCCTCAGCCTCCCAAGTCCTGGGATTCTAGGTGTCCACCACTGTGCTTGGGAATCAGAAAGTACATAGCAAAATACTTTCCTTCTGATTACTTCGTGCTTTCATCATCACCAAATATAAAATTTATTTTGAGAGTATACTTTGCCTCATTAATCTAGTTTAGTGCCAGTATCACATGGTTTTAATTATAACTTTATAATAAGTTTTAAACTATGAAAGAATAGTATGCCCTTATTACTCTTCCTTCTCAAAATTGAGCTTTTCTAGGCACCTGCCTGGCAAGTGAAAGGTCATGAGTTCAACCCTGGGCACAAAAATAAATATATAAAAAATTGAGCTTTGCTATTATTGCCTCTAAGATTTATGATAAAATAATGGTCTCTTCACCATTTCCTCAAAATATATGAAAAAAGAGAGAATGTTATTGGATTTTCATCAAATATATATTTTGGAAAGAGTTAACTACAAAAATACTGTGTTTTAAGATAGAAACCAGTGTTCTGAGTAATTTAAGATTTTTATAGTTCTCAAAGTTTTGTTTAGATGGTTCACATATTTCTGACTAAAATCAGTGACAGAGCTTTATATATAGTATTTCGTTGCTTTGTAAAGTCAGTCATATAAAGTCAGTCTTTTTTTAAAGTTCATGTTTGAGTTAAAAGTGATTTAGGAATACTGTTGGTTTATGTCATATCTTTATCGTATTTTAATATTCTACTAACTCATTAAAGTTATTCAAATTTTCATTAATTTCTTTGGGATTTCAAACTATAGAAGTATTTTCCCAGTACATGATAGATTGTATTTTTTTTTCTTCTCTTTATAGGTCTTTCTGTTTGGTCTGTTTTATTACATGATCAGGGTTTTTAAAATACTATTAAGGTAATTTATTGTGGCAAAATCTTTATAGCAATTTCACAAATTTGAAACGTGAACATTTCTAAAAATGTTACATCAGTTTTAAATGTCGATAGCTAGTATAAAATATTATCATATTGATAAAATGTTTTTCTTATTTGTACCATTTTATCAGTGACAGGTATTAAATTTTATTTAATGCTTTTAAATATAATCTATTGAATTATTTCATTTTCTTCATTAACCTACCACTATTAAACATTTCATGTATTACAGGTGGTGCATGCCTGTAATCCCAGCACCTGGAAGGCTGAAGCAGGAGAAGAGCAACTTTGAACACAGGCTGGGAAATTTAGTGACTTTTCAATGCACTTTCAAAAAAAAATTTTTTTTAAAGGCTCAGGATAAATGATCTAGTTTGAATCCCCAGTATTAGAAAGAAATAGAGATAGAAAGAGAGAGAAGGAAAGAAAGAGACTCATTAGTACTGTTTCTAATTCTGTAAACTTCTATATTGGCTTGAATATATATTGTTTATTTGGTAAGTTCTATTTATTTAGCTTAAAAAATATAAAAATTATTACTTGCTTAAAGTTGTAGACATGTGATCTTTTCCCGTAATTGTTCCTTCATTGGTCTTGTACTATTAATGATTATAAAACAGTCCTTTGTGTTGACTGTTTTTCAACAAAAATTTTGCTTTACTTGATATTCAAATTGCCATACTGATTTGGATGTGTAAACTTTAGGCTGACAAAGATTCTTTGCTGTTAAAAAATGTCTCTGTGTCAATTTGATCCTTTTAAGCAACAGTGAGACTTTCACTTTTAATTTAATTGAAGGACCTTAACATTTGAAGAGGAAAATTTAATCCATTATGTGTCATTAATTACGTGTCATAATTTTTAAGCTTGATTAGACTTATTTTACAATTTTTTTCAATAGTTCCTCAAAGTTTTCTTACTGTTTTGTCTTTCATATGGACTAAATTTAGTTTACTTTTATAGCTTCTTCAATTAGTGGTAACTAGTATCTGAATGAAATTGTCCACAGTTATCCTAAAACACATTCTATCAAAAGCAACATTAAAACTTTTGTTTTACTCCTGTCTTCTTTCTGCATTGTGAGGATTACAGACCGGTAAAATTTTACCACCTCTTTTTGTTATATTGAAAGTACTGCTTTCTTAGTAAAAACCAGCTAGCCACCAGTATTAATTCTTCATTCACTTGGATTTTAGGTAATTTACTCATTTATTAGCCTTTACCTGCAATGTTTAGCACTAATGTATTAAAATTTCCCATTCTTGAGGTTTTATACTGTCACAAACATGCACACACACACACACACACACACACACACACACACACATGTGATCTGGACAAGATCTTGGTCTCTCTGCAGCTTTTGGAGAAAAAGACTCTTAGTTGCTATGTTTTCTGATACCTGGACTATTTAAAGTTTTATTCTGTTGCCTTTAGAAATCAACCAATAACTAAGCACCTAACATGCAGAATCAAGCTAGTTTCTCTTAAAATTATGGTAAATTTAACCAGAAGTGCTTTGTTCTTGTTCTAGGAAGTATGAGGGCAGCTGACAAAGGCATGTATGTTTTTCTCCACATACATATGCAAAAACAAAAAACAAAACAAAACAAAACCCTTTTTCCTAGGAATTTAGAAACTTACTAGCTTATGACTGGTATTTACCTCTATTTCTTAATGTTGATTGGTGGAAACCTTACAATTCTTAACATATGAACAGTTTTCTTCTGTTCTAATTTTGACTTTTTCTTCTACTCTATCAGGTATATTCTTAGGGAAAAATATTATTTTACTCATAAATTCAACATGCATTTATTTAATGCTAATAGTATATGCTATGTGTGAAGTCTTTGGTTAAGGGAAAGATTATAATAATGTTTATTTCCCTTAAGGAATTTACATTCTAAACTAGAATACCTATAATTTGAATAGTCACTTTATCTTTTATCCTTTTTTACTTATTTCTTTAGGTGTTTCCTTAGGTGTTCCTTACATGAGCTCTTTTCCCCTCTGTATCTCTTTTTATTTCTACAAAACAGAAATTTTATCTACTATATCTTTTTAATCCAGTCATTATCCATTATTTTCACTTGTTCTTGTTTAACTAAAAATAATAAAAGTCTCTCCTGCTATGTTGTTATCATCAAATTCCTAAGAAAGGTCATATTATCAGAAGTTATTATAAAAACAATTATTTTAAGAGGAAAAAGGGTTAGGGGCTAAAGCACTTCAAATGTAGCCTAATAAGATTTTTTTTTTTAGCATAATAGTCTCCAGGATAAATGTGTTTTAGATCTCTAACTGCTTTTAATTCAAATTACAAGTAATAAATTTATCTATTAAAACCAGTAAATTAGTTTTAAACATTACTGATTAAATAATGTAATACAATGTAAAGCAAGTGCAGTTCTTAGATAAGGAGTTTCTAGAACCATAAAGTAAATTATACTATAGTTTCCATCTGTCCACGGTAAAGACTCTAGTACTAATTGAGCAAGCAGCCATTCCAACAAATCTATTCTGATATGTCTATATGCTTATCTATCTATCTGTTGGGGGGGTAATTTATTTCAATACTAATAGTTATAGTTCTAAATATGCCATCATATTAAAACTATTAATAGCCAGTACAATGCAAATGATTTATCATCTTGTATTGACAGTGTTATCTCCAATTCCAACTAAAAAAACCTCAGGTAGTAGATGAATTCTCTTAAGGAAGTAACTCCAAGTTTCTGTCCACTTCATGTATTGGGAAATATTAACTATTTCAAGTTGAAAAGCTGCGAGGAGATCCAATGCCATGTGAACCCAGGAGGACAAGTGCTCCATGCTTTCAGGGTACTTCCTGTAAGGTCGACAGTCTTGTAATTCAGAGCCAGACAGCTAAGGAGTAACCAAAAAAATCAAAGAAGACTTTTGTGGTGCTAACATCTTTCGACACTGGTGCATAACTATAAACAATGCATCAGAGGGATGATTCTGTATTCAACGATTAAAATATAGAAATGCAGTCTGTTCAGATGCAACTTTTCCTCTGGTAACACAGGAAATTTCCAAAGCATGTCAGGGTCAGAAGAACCAAAGATCATAGGAGCATGTTAGATGGTAGACAGAATCTTCAATGTTTCCAAAAACAGGATTTATACTTATTTAATATATTTATTGTTGTTGATACATAAAAATTAAATTTCAGATGGTTCAAAAAAAAGTAATTCAGTGGAAAAGTGTTCATAAATGGGACTTAAATTGGCGTCTTTCAGAAGCTCCTCAAATTGGAATCTTAAAATATGCTTATTGGGGACCAAAAGACAGATTAAAAAGAGTTTTGTCAAGTGAGTCTGTTTTTTAATTCAATGAATGATTTTAAAAATTAGCTTCATTGTTTTTTAATTTACCATCTGTTAACTCAATAAATATGAGTTTTTAAAGTTAACCTAATTGTCTTGGAATTTGCTGGTTTTTGAAGTTGATTAAAGTTATTTAAATTAATTTTATTGTACATACAGACTAAAACAAAGCATGTCTGCATTTGTATAGATCTTGGCTAATAATTTACAAATAAAAGTGCCAGCTTGTAAAATGAACCATTTATGTTTATGACTCCTAAGAGATATTAGTCAATATGTGTATATGCAAAAAGAGACACTGATATTAGGTCATCAGAGGTAGTCTTACCAACACCAAAAACAGTATCGATTAGAAACTGTGACCAACTATAAAATTGGAAATATAGAATGGAGTGCAATTTCTTTTCATTCTACCTCGTAATCCATGAAAGGAACGACTATGTTTCTTTAAATACTGTCTTGCCTCTGGTCACGGTGTTGGACTGAGAGTAGACACTAGACCTAAGTGGTCAATCAGATTCTTTCCTGAGAACTGTGAAAGACAGAAAAATGGTGCCCTGCTCCAGGTGATTGGAATGGTGCAACCAGGCTCAAGAACAGCTGGCAACCACGATTCACTATGTGAACCAAGAGGAGGCTGGACCATCATGAAGAATAGAGACAAGATGAGGTGTGGGAAGACTGACTGGGTACCTACAGTAATCTAACCTTTCTACTTCTGAAGCCTTGTTGCATCCTTGATACTGGATTGCATGAAAAGCCCCAATAATCAACTGCTAATTATTTGTGTGTGTGTGTGTGTAGGCTGTAAGGTAGGGAATTAAGTCCCAACTCCATGAATATCTACTTTTTCTAGCATCATTTGATGGAGGCACTTTCTTTTGCACATTGGGTTGCTCTGGCGAAGGTGAAAGTGTGGTGCCCAGAGAGGTATAGAAAAGCCATTGGAATTTAAACCAATGGCTTACACTGAAGTGAAGAGGGAGATATAGTTTACTAATGAGTTTAAGAAAGGGACAGCAGCTTCACTTAAAACAATGGCTTAAGAATTCACTCATCAGAATTCACTTTTTCCCATAAATTCACTTGTAATGCACCTAAAACATATCTGATAGTTATCAGTGTTTGGTTCTACATTGTGGCCCACAGTAACCCTCTTCCCTGTCTGCATAATGTGTATCCATTTATGTTCCCACCGTTGAAAGGACCAGGTGTGCTGATACCCAAGCTGGGGCTGTATCCTTTAGATATAATAGACCACATCTGACCAAGATTTATTAAATAAAACTAAACCAATGATCGAGTTTGCTTGTTTGCCTCATTTCTTTTTGTATAACTATAGCTTTTGTTTTCTTTTCGACTGCAGGTTATCTCATGAAGATACTTGAACAGTAATTATGGCATGCTTGAGATGACCTCAAATTGAGAATGATTCTCAAAATCCATTGACTGGAAAAGCACAAATCATCTGCATATTAATCACCTTCATGATACATACAAAATACTTAATATTTGCCCTGAAACATTATGGGTAAACAGATGAGACAACTGGATCAGGGACTATGACTATTTTAGGAATTTCCTAGACCCAGACTGGCTCCCTTGATGCCTAAAAATTTCAGCATGTTATATTTTTGTAACTGCATTTTGGGCCATTTTTATTTATTGTTCAAAAATGGAGATTTATAGTTTTGGTTAACAAGCATCCATTTGCCAGTTTCTGGAAAAATTTACCCACTTTTTCCTGAAAAACTACTCCTCACTCACATCTAGCTTTCCTGTTTAGAGCACAGGTCTCTACTCCTAACTTCAAGGCAGGGGCCTTTGACCCAAGGCGGCTGAGTTACAGAAGCACGCCTGCTGCCCATGGTGATGAGTGCAGGTATGTATATGTGATGCAACCTGCTGCAATCCCCATCAAGTGCAGTGCTTTAGCTGGAAAAACAAAGATATGTTCCTGTGCTGGTGTTTCCATGTCAGAGGAATGAAAGCTGGGAGCAACTTCGAACTAAGAATGAAACTTGAGAGCTTCAGACAGAATGAAGTTCTCAAAGGTACCCAGACTAAGAATAAAGTTAAAACAGAAGAAAACAGAACCAAGAAATGATTGCTGACATTGATTAAGCAGCTAGATCCAAATATCCCTTAACTCGTAGTTATATAGTATTTTTCCAACCTATGTGGGGAAAAGGAAAAAAGGAGGAATGAAAAGTGAAACAGTAAACAAAACATTCTTTTTTGAGTTGGATTTTTGCCCCCTTACAACCTGTCTTCCAAATCCATTTGGATTGGTGGAGCCCATCTGGTTCTACTAAACCAGAACTTCTGGGTATGAAGCAAGGAGTCTGCATTTTCAGCAAGCAGTCTGTTTAAATACTAGATGCACTAAAATTTGAGATCTGATGCAACCTATTTATTTTATGGCTGAGCAAACTGTAACTTATAAAGACTAAATGTCTTGCAAGATCACTGAGCATCACCTATTTAAGTGTGCAAGCATGATCAACGGAAATAAAAATCTTTGCCCCCATGGACTTCACTGTCTAGCTATGAAGAGTATTTAGGTTTAGCTCCTTTCTTCATGGTAACTCAGTGTCTCTAAATTCATTGTCAAACAATTTTCTTCCTTACCTCAACGCATTTTTGGCGTAAAATGGGAAAGTAGCAGAAGGAAATAAACACAGCACACACCTACCTCCTATTCTCAAGCAGCCAAAAGGTCATTAAAGACACTTGTTTTTGTTTAAAATGCTACATTCAATTTCCTTGCACATGTGTTTTAATAGAAAAATAATTTCTTATAAAATTTTTTAAGTTAAAAATAAATATTCCGGAAAGAAAGGCTATCACTATCATTTGACTTGTGTATTCCAGTATACCATCAACTCATCCAGGAAGCACTTACTTCTAACCAACTTGTATGACATTCATTTTGCTACTCATGTTTATATCCTACATGTCTTTTTTATTAGAATAATGACAAATGTAACATCAAGAACAAAAGAAACAATGTTAGGCTGTTATGGCTATATATATTTACTTTAAAGTTCACTTAAAATATAACTTTCTGCCCTTTTGTATTCAAAACTCATGGAACACATAAAATGGATGAGTTTCATTGTACATAAATTGCATAATAAAAGTCAAGAAAGTTGAAAAATTTTAGTGAAGAATATTGAGTAAAAAATTATGGTCTGTAGAACCAAGCTGTTAACAATGTAAAGACCTGATTGTCCAGTAAATTGAATGGCTTTAAAAATACGGATGTGTCCATGAGGCTAAATGTACAAGATGTAGTTCCAGTTGCCTTATGAAAATACACCTAAAATTTCCAATATTTAACATTTATAAGACATGTGGAGGCAACTTTCTGTTGAATGACAGGCAAATATGGCTTCAAAGCAGACTAAAAAGAATAAGCAACTAATGGACTCACTTTTTAAAAAACAGTGAACAGTAACTCCAGTACAGTATAAGGACACAGCTATCACACAGACTGAGTTAAAATATTCTATTAATGGTATCTGTAATTTGGCACTCACTACAAATATACATATGTAAGTTACACAAAACGTGCCATTGATCCAAAGTTTAAGGACTATCTGGATACTTAAAATGTGCAAATTGTCAAAATTTAACTTCAGTTTTTCATATACACCCAAAATCTCATCTTTTTGTAGAAACTAGAAGATCTGACATTTGGCACTATTGGCATTTTCCCAGGTAGACAGAGAACACATTTTTCAGACTGCCACAGTCCCTAGCACTGCCTATGGTCTTGGACTGCTTTGCTCACTTACATCCAATTCCTGGTGTATGGAACAATGTCTCAATTACACAGAATGTCTTGAAAGTCCTTCCCAGTTGGAGTTTGGTTGGGTGTGGTGTGAACCTCTATGAAGACCCCATGATCCACTCTCACTGAATTCTTTGCAGTGCCCTAAACATTACACTTTGCCATTCTCTGTGCCTCTGTCCACCCTGGATACTTCTCCTTTCTACCTAGTGGAATTTCACTTGCCCATAAGACTTAATTCAAGTGGCGGTTCCTCTATGGAACTTTCCTAATTCCTGCCAGCTAGCTATTTGCTTCTTCCTAAGTGTTACCATAATACTGTGTTTCTACTAGCACTGTGATCACTTTTTATGACTGTATATCCCCCAAATTTATTCCTTACAGAGAACTCTGAATTATCTCCATATGTCCAGTGTTTTACAATGTCTTGCATCTACTAGATATGAAATGAATATTTACTAAATAAACAAAAATAGAGTGAATGAATGAATTTCCGTATTACAAAACTATACAAAGTTTTTGATGTTTACAATAAGAGAAATAACTACTCAAAATAAACTTTCAAATTTTGATAATGAACGTAATGTCTTCAGATAACGGTTGTTAAAAGCTCCTGTTCATTGTACCCATGTAAGGAAAACATGTCTCTCAAGAAAATAAAATGTATGTAATATTAGTAAATATAAGAGTGAGTGAAACTTAACTGGGTCATAAACTTTTGTGGGGAGTGAATGTTGTAGTGCTGTGTTCAAAAATGGTAGATGGTGAAAGAAGTTGTATCATGTGTCCCTGTAGGCAGGTGGCCGTTTTGGCAGTTTACTCTGGAAAATAGAAGACTCGGGCTACAGATTGGCAGAATATACAGTTTTTGCGGCAAGTTATCACAGGACAAGGGTTTGCACCTGTAACCCTACACTTCGGCACAAGGTAGGCTGTACTATCTTATGATGATTAGGGGCTGCCTGCAACTAGTCCTGGTTTGTTTGTTGTGAGTTCAAATGATGTATGTCTCTGCTTAGTCAAAGAACTTAAATGCCAGCAAGAAACCTTTCAGACTGACCTTTATTTCTGCAACAGAACATGAAACAATAAATATAGCCTGAGGCCTGGACTGAAAAGATACGGAACTGACCTGCTGATATGCAGTGGACTCATCACATGACCAAGGAAACAACTTTGCTGTTGCAGGCCACTAAAAATGGTACTGATTTGTTGCTTCAGCCTAACAAAGCCTATCCTGATGGATACACTCTATTTATTGTTTTGTTAGAAATGTCAGAACTAAGACTAGGAATTTCAGGAAGACTGAGCCTGAGCAACATTAAGAAAAAATGTAATAAAGTGCACACAGATGGAATGAACTTGTTTGGAAATTATTCACTCACACAGATACTACATACTGAACTCTATTCTTAGGTAAAATCTCCATAAATAAAAGGCCTACTATACTGGAAGTAAGTAGTAAGTTCCCCTTCACCCAAAATTTCTGTATTGATAATGGCTCTAAAGGCCTCCCTGGCACAAAATAACTTTTAAAAGTATCTTTTGTGTTATACCTCACTGTGTCAACTTGAGTAAGAAATGCCCAACTAAATTGAGTCAGCACAGTTTTTAGTGGCTGAAGGGATTTACTGAAAACAGAAAACCCACTCTGGATGTGAGTGACACCAGCCAGTAATATTGGCTGATAGCCTGAAAGGCATAAAAGGGAAATGAAGGAAGACTTGCTTCTGTTTCTACAAAGGAGCTCCAGTCTGCCTTGGATATGCTCTTCCGGCTTCTGGCGCAAACTCTTCAGCCTCCCAATATTGACTCCCATGGGACACTGCAGTGTGCTCCAGGCCTTCAACTGGATCCGTCAGGTCTCCAGTGTGCAAACAGACCCTCTGCATTCTTCCTCACCTGACTATGGGCGGCCACTGTAAGCCAAGCTTGCAAATCCTTATATATTTGTATATCCTGCATCAAATCTGTTTCTCTAGTAAGCATTGGCACCCATTCCAACCTAGAGCTTCAGGACCTCTATTCCTGCTCTAAAAAGAAAAAACAAAATCTGTTTTCTCATGTCAAACCCTACACTGACACACTGAGTTATTTCTGCACATTTCAGTAAGCCCCTCTAAAGGCTAATAGTGCTTTACCCCACTCCTCCCGTCTTACAGGCAATACTTTACTGTGTTCTCTTAGCGAAGCTTTTGATACTAGCCATTATTATTGACCATTTGGTGTATTTCACATTTAGTTGTCATTTAGTAATTTAAATTACATTTAAAATCTAGTAGCACAAATGTATTACTTAGTCCATTCTGGCGGCTATAGCAAAATACCTTAACTGGGTAATTTATAAGCATCAGAAACTTACTGGTCACATTTCTACAGACTGGCAAATCCAAGACACCAGTAGATTTGGTATCTTGTTCTCTGCCTCACAGATGCCACCATATTGTGTCTTTATATGGTGGGTAGGATGAGAAAGCTAGCAGTAGAGCTCTTATAAGGATGTTTATCTCATTCATGAGGGCTCCACCTTTTCATATTATCACACTGAATTCTGTGGGGACACCACATTCCAACCATAGTAAATAAGAACTTTCATCCAAGATGCCCTTTTCTTCTAAAAACAACCAAAAAAGGCCTTAGCCTTGTGGTATTGAGTATTTGGCCAACTATAACATTTCACAAACATCTTCATTCGGTAAGTACTTAATGAATCCCTACTATGTGCCGGGGAAAGACTTAAACAGAAATTTATCAAACTGTGTTATTTAATACATTAATAAGAGCTCTCTGTGTAACACCATCGGGGGCAGGAGAAGCAAATTCAAAAAGTTTGGAGCACAACCTTTGCTTGGTTTAATCCAGGGAAGTATCACACACTAAATTATTGGGGTTTAGTTGATGATAATTTGGGGAAATAAATATGTAAGCATGTAAAGCAGAAAAAAAAGCAATCTTTTTTCTGAATTTCAAATTTCTGTTAAGCACCATTTCAGGCTTTCAGAATTGGAGAATCATTGCCTACTACAAAATATTAATGATAAGCAGTAATTAAAGACTGAGAATGTATTTTTCCCCCTTCTAAATCTGAAGTCTTTCTCAAATGGAGACACTGGTATTGCCTGGGCAATTTTTAATAAATTAAGGCAGGAGAATGTGATGACTCCTCAGACCTGTGGGGGTAGACAGTAGATCTGAGAACACTTGTGTTTGACTTAATTTTGCCCACTGCAATAATTTATATGCTTTTACTTTGCTTTACAGATCTAGGAGTTGAGATGTGCACATGTATCTTAGTGGGGGAAGGTGTCTCTTAAAAGAATATTAATTGAATTATTTTGTATTTTTGGAATTGTCTGCATTAATTATCAACAAGGAAATGGGGAGGGCATGTCAGAAAGCAGCATAAATGCACACGCTATTCTCCTTTATTCAGAAAAGCCCCAGGAAAATACAGCACAGTTGATGTTTGTTTCGAGGACTTGAATCGTGAATCAACTATCGTGTAAAAGATAAAATAAGACTCCACGGATATCAGGATTTTCCCAGTGTGCTTTATTCATAGACATCTGACAGAAGAGGACCCAACAGAGCTTTTAGGAAAAGCTGAATCCTCAGCCGCACTTTCCAGGAACTCCCTGCAAACCATGCTCTGCACTGTCGGGATGGAAATCTTAGCAGTCTCTCTCCTGTTTCCATATTTCCTTCTCTCGAGATACAATTATTTATGGGTCTTAATGAGAGAGCAAGCCTTGTGTGAAAGGAACCCAAGAAAGTGCAATTTCTAAAAATATAGCCAGGCAGCTCTACAGTCTTTATTGTCCTAAACGGACCTTTGGCATTTCATGCCATGAACCTCACAACTTCACTCCTTGCCAAACACCCACAAAGAGGAAAAGTAAAAATTGTTTTCTCTTCCGCAATCCCCTTAACTTTGAGTGAATAGTAGAAATTTTCTGGTGTAACCAATCAATGCAAATTTCCCCAAAGCGACAGAATACAAACAAAAGACCTGTTAGCTTCCTTAGAGCTGGGCGGAGGGGTGGGGGGGTAAAGGACAGGATTAAAATTGATCGGTTCCAATCTTCCTTTAGCCTGGAGTCCTACTCTTTCAGGGGTCGCTGGAGTATCCCCATTTGGCAAGGGTCCCTTGGCCCTTCTCTCCTGAGTCCAGTTGTTAATGAAATCGGCTTTTCTTGCCCTCTCTGCCCCCAGCTTTTTTTGGGGGTAAAACTGTACATTAGTGTAGGCATCTCCTTCCAGTAGGTCGAAAAGTACAGCTGCTGTCAGACGGATAAATACTGAACCAAATGGGCTGGGGCAGAGTCAAGGTCCGCAAAAGAGGTGCCCTCGTCCTCCTTCCCCCACGTGCAGCTCAGCTGGGGTGCAGAACTCGGCAGGGGGGCTCAATGGGACGCTCGCGGGATGAAAACAGTCCAGGCTGAAGGGAACGGGCCCTCCAGGAAAAGATCATCTCCAACGGAACACTGAAGACAAAAAAATAAAAGATTGGCCCACATGCCCCTAGTGGAGAGTGATGCACCCCCACGCAGGCTAGGGTTTGGGGGGTGCTCCGAGGCCTCTCACCTGACTTCCCTCTCCGCGGGCGCACACGACAGACTCCCCATTGTTGCCCCCCTAAAGGCAAGCCAAACAGCGAACAACAGGAGGAAGCCGAAGGCGGCGAGCGGAGGGTGCGCGCGGCGGGGGCCGAGGTGAGGGGCAGGGTTAGCGGGCGGCGCGCACCGCCGCGCCCCCGGCGCTCCCACGCGCCACACTTACCCTCGGCGCGGGGTCCGGTCCTCGGCGCCGACCCAGTGCGCGCCCCTCGCCCGCCCTCGCGGCTCCGGGCCGCCAACCCCTCGGCCCGGCCGCGCTCTCGGAAGCGGCCCCGAGCGGCGGCGCGGCTCGGGCTCGGCTCGGCTCGGGCTCCCGTGCGCTCGGTGGAACCCGCAGCCGCCGAGGCTCCACCGCCAGGGGGAGAAGCCAGAGAGGGCGCTGGGAAGGCGGGCCGGGCCCGGGCCGCCCCGCCGGCCAGTCCTCGCCGCACTAGCTGGGGCTGGCGGCGGCGCGGGGTGCGCAGAGCCCGGGGCGCAGCACGCGGCCCGAGGCGCCGCGCCTGGATGCGCGTCCCGGCGGCGGCGGGCTCCCGCGGGGGGCGCCCCGGCCGCGGCGCTGCCTCCAGACTGCGGGCGC
The DNA here is from genome assembly GCA_004027455.1 of Hydrochoerus hydrochaeris. Taxonomy (NCBI): domain Eukaryota; kingdom Metazoa; phylum Chordata; class Mammalia; order Rodentia; family Hydrochaeridae; genus Hydrochoerus; species Hydrochoerus hydrochaeris. Next base: position 141,798 of record PVLA01004666.1, on the reverse strand, counting down.
GGCCGCCCAGCGAGCGGCTCCCGCCGGCCCCTTCCCCGCCCCCGCCCCCGCCCCCGCCCCCCGTAACATCTCCTCCCCCCGCGCCTCTTCCTCCCGCGGCCCCGCGCGCCCTCCCGCTCGCTGCTCGCCGCGCTGCTCTCCCTTTAAACGCCCACTTCGGATGGGGAAAGAAGACAAGTTGAAGTCAAGTTGCAATTAACTTCCGCGGCTGCCGCAGCTCGGCGGCACCAGAGGCTCCGAGGCGGGCGCGCCAGCTCGGGGACCGACCGCGCTCTCCCGCCCGCGCTCCGACACCGCCGCTGCCCCCAGCGCTCATGCCTGAGTGAGTTCCGCTCCTTTGCCTGTGCTACTCTAGCTCTTTTATCCCTGCCTCGGTCTCTTTTTGTTTTTCCGCGATTGATCCAAACTTCTCGGTGGCACCCACCCGCGGCGCCCCTGGCCCGAGCGGCTCCCTTCACCTCTCGTGGGCGCCGGGCGCAGGGTCTCTGGGCCCCTGTCCGCTTGCACCGGAGCACGGAAGGGTGGGTCGGTGAAGTGAGGCAGAGCGGCCGGGATGGAAATTGAAGGTGCCATTCATTCTCCCAGGGTGGGGACCCCTGGCACACCTGCCGGACAGACCCTGGCTGAACAAACTCCTCTGGGTCACCGCCGTGGGCCCTTTCAGAAGACGAAAGGGGGTGTTAGAGGTCGAAGAGAGCAGATGGGTAAGGGGGGATCTCTGCCCCCCAGCCGGGCCGGCGCGAGGTGCCCGGAGGAGCGGGCCGGGGGGCATGGAGGCTTCCCACACCCGACCGCGAGTCCGCCCCGCATCCCTTCCCAGCTCACCTCCGCCTTCCTCCGGTCCCTGCCAGCGCGGCTGGTTGGAAGCGGCGGCGGAGAGGGGCTGGGAAGTTTGTGACAACTTCTCCATCCCGGGAGCCACGCGGGCGCTCAAGTTGGAGCCTAGAATTTGGCTGAAGCACTGGGTTTGGGTCGTCGCTTGCTCTTGCGAGGTGGGTCCTGGATGGGCTGCTAGGGCGGGTGCGGGTGCAGAGTCGGGTTGGAGGCCGGAGGAAGGGCTGTCCTCTCAGCAGGCGCCGGGACCTCACAGGTGCAGCATCGGGGTTGGCCCCGCGTGCCTCTCTGGCTGCTCGGACCGAGCTCGGCGGCCTTCTCAGGGAGCTTCACCATTGCCAAGGCCCCTTGGGCGGCGGAACCGGGTTTTAGGCAACTACCGCGAGGGCAGGTGGCAGGTCAGGGGAGGGACACGTGCGTGTGGGGAAAAGCACCGAACCGGACCCTTTTGGAATGATCCTGGAGAGCGGGAGGGGAGAATCCTGTAGAACTCCCCATGGAGGCTTGAGCTCTGGCCTCCACTAGGGCCAGGCCGTACTTACGTACATAGTGTCAACCACAGGGTCATCTCGGAGTGCCCCGGCTGGCAACTTTGACCTCTAGGCCCTTTCTCGCAGAACTTTCTCCGAGGCATTCTGGATTTCTAGGCACATGATGTAAGACTTGGGCTCCACGCGGTTGCAAAAGAGGAAAAAAAGAAAGACACCCGATTCCCTGGAGAGAGTCTTTCTGCCCCCAACTGCGAGGGGTTCCATGTTTGCATCCTTGGAGGCCAGAGGACTTGCCTTTCCCAAGAGGATAGAGGAGGGGCCCCAGAGTAGAATGCTGTCAGGTTTTGTCCTAAGCTGTCTCTTAAATTTACAGTGGGCTGCTGACAAAGTAAGTCACTGGTCAAAACTTTATTGAAATTTACCCCCAGTCTAAAGAGGGTTTTCTGAGAATGTGAGGTTTATTCTACCAAATATTGCTGCAATAAATAAATAATCTACTACTTAGAGTCTGAAGAAAGCCAAGGCTGAGGTGTTTGGTCTAAAAACCTTTACTAATCTCGTACGGCACTAGTGCTATGATTTAGCAGCAGTCCTATATTTCTATTGCATATTATTTTACTAGAACAGTAGTACATTCATATACTGGCTGCTCCAGTGTGCTGGCAAACATTAGCATTCAAGCTTACATTTTTGACAAATGTGCAGACAGGAATAGCATGAATAGGCATCTTAAATATTAACAATCTAAGCATCTGTTGTGAAACAGATTTAATATATTTACTCTGTTTTTCTCACATTGTTAGAAAAGGTTATAATAAGTGCATAATTTCAACTTTAGTTAGCATAAGTAACTGGCTGTATCTTTCACTACCTCTCCAAGTGTTTAACACAATCACCAGTCATAAATACTTTAATTAACTTGGTTAAGCATGTTATAAAATACGTTTTAGACAGGATGCATACAACGTAACAAGTAGTAGCAGCATGTCCTATTTGTGCACATTTTAAATGACATTTTATAAATATACCAAATATGTTTATTTTCATCTCCATTTGACACTTATTACTTCATGTTTTTCCTAATGGAAACAATATTTTAAATGTAGAGTTCTTCAGTGATTTGTAATATATAATAGGTAAACAGTAGCTATAAAGTACAAAGCAGTGTTAAATTTGAATATGACTACATGTAACGAGATTATGCAAGAGAAATAAAATCACTCCTCAATTTTGTATTCAGTTCTGAATAATGAATACAAATGATGGATGAAACAAAAAAGAACAAATAGGGATTTCCCTCCTAAAGTCCTAGCTCCCTAAAATGTGTGTGTGTGTGGGAGGAAGAAGACCTAAAGAACTTCCAAAAGGTCTGAATAGTTATTACCAGAATCAATGCATTCCTCACTTTCCCACAAGCTGAAATATGTAATAAATAATAGTTCTTTGTATGTAAAAGTATTCAAAAGGAATGTCTTTTGTTCAGTTGTTATAATAAATAATATATTTTCTGGTTGATAATCTACAAAAGTAGTTCTTTTGTTTCCCAGCATCTTAAACAAGAACAACAACAACAAAAAAACTGGTTTATTTCTGCAAAGAAGTCTGTTGCTAGCTGTATGAACCCGTGATTGAATAAGACACAATATGTGAATGATGATTAAGAAATACTATGTTAAATTAGAAACAAATGAAATATCTAGAGGAGAATTTCAGTTTTTTTTTTTTTATGTGACAGTTTATGGATTGTAAATTAGGCCTAAAAGGTCAGGTGACAAGCACCTGTTCCTCATTATTGTAAAAGACTTTTGGTTACAAACACTATTAAGCTAAACACAACATGGATATACAGTAGGGACTCTATAAAGCACTCTAGTGGTTTTTCATCTGCTTTGTAAAATTTTCAAAAAGCCCATACATAGATATGCCTGTTACGAAAATGTATCATTTCTCCCATACATTGTCTCAGGTGATGGTAATTAATATTTATTAATACTTGGAATTGGTGAAGTATACAAGCATAGATCTCGAAATCATTCCCTAGGTTGTGTCTAGACATATCTGTAGTTGAATGCGAAAACATCCCTTTTCAAAACTCCCCCTTTCCCTTAAGAATCTATTGATCATTTAACAGAATATTGGTGTGTTAATAGAAACATTTTAAACTTCTGTTTTAGACTTTCTAGATGTGCTCCATTTTAGATGAGACCATGAAGTGTTTTGCTCAGTCCTCAAACATAAGGGAAAAATTAATTGCTGTAAGTCATCATAGCTTTATGGCATTTACAAAATAGGAAGAAAATCCACATTTTACATGAATGCCATTAGGAAGCATAACATCTTCTGGTCTTCAAACTTGCTGCTTCTCTCAGGGGCATTCAGAATTTTTTCTACTAGAATTTGGGAATATGTTTTGATTTGTTTTAATAGTTTACTTTTAGATACTTCAGAAAACAAAATAAGCATACACATGAAAAAGTTCAAACTAGCACAGGCTACAAAATAATAAAGGTGCTCTTTGGTGGAGGAGAATTTTGAGCAAATTAGATAATTCAGATTATTGAATTCTATGTTATTTAAATATATTCTTTGTCATTTTTGTTTTTAAATAGTTTATGCTTATTATATTGTGTTCATTTTTAGCATTCATGATCAGATTACACAGCAGCCATTACCCTTGCTTTTCAAATTGATTTGGTTTTCAAACTCCAAAACTCTGTGATGATTTTAACAAATTGGTTTACATTTTGACAGAACAGAGTTAAGTTAATTAATAGATCAGGCACAAAAAAGTCATCCGTGGTAGGGTATATTTTCTGGTAAAATGAAAGTTATGTTTCAGCATGATGAGCATCAGGCTTCAGTAATCTGTTCCTCGTGTGGAATGAACACTTCCTACTTCGAGCTAGCAGGCACCTACTGTTTATTTACGCTGCATTAAACTGACAGCTCAGCAATCAGAGGAAAAATATTACTTACCTTCCTGAAGTAAATACCAGTTTATAGGTTAGTGCATGTATTTATATTCCTGTCACTACTAAATAACGGCTCTGTCTCCACTTTAATATCTACCTGTGCTATAACCCAGGGCTTCTAACTCTTCTTGGCTGGGAGTAAGGGTCGAGAGTTTTTCTTATCATTTCCCAGTGGCAAAACTTTAAAGAAGAGTAATTTCATCTCATTTCTGTCGTGTAAGAACCAGTTGAAAGAAATGTTATGCACTTTTACTTTGCATACCTCAACTATAACATCAAAACTCCAAAAGAATTTGCATGCCACTTAAAATAGTCATCTTTTAAAGCAACCTCAGGACAAATATGTTCAAACACATTCAAGTGTGTGTTTGCTAAATTAACTTTCTGCAAAGTTCTAAGTAGATTAAACTATTTGATCCATAGATAATAACTGTGATAAGGAACCTTCCCTTCTAAATCTCAGGTGGAATGCCTCAGTTTTTAATATTCCGTACATACAAATACAAAGTGGAACTCATTGGTTGATTCTCTTAGCTTTCCTCTGAAAATATTCTTGTCTCCCTTCTTTGCCTTTTTGTTGATCTGCATCCTTAAAATAAGTGAGATTCCTACATTTTGGATTCTAAATATATGCGGATTTTTTTTAAGGTCCCTTCTTCTTCAAAGACCCCTTGAAACATCTAAATCCTGTTAAAGTTGAATTCCTGAGCTCATAATTAACTCTAAGAAACTGCTTATTTCACTTAAATTATTTAAGAAGCTCTCACATTGTCTGCACACAGTTGTCAATCTGGAATCATGCATACACTGACATCAGAACAGAATATGGTCTTAATATAGCATATAAATCAAATCTGTTACACAAGGTTCTTTTGCTTCATTATACCAAAGAAAAAGTGTCTACTATGGTAATTTATATATCATTTCTAACTGCTATTCTCAATGGTAACTCTATTTAAACTTAATGTCTTCATAGAGTGTGATCAACACATTAACACACATTATTTCGTACTCTTGAACTTACGCCAATGGTACCTTTTGCTGTTTATTTTTTTAAAGTCTTTTTTAAGATCAGATATTTCATTTCGGAGTAAATAGATACAGCTTGTGTGTATATATATTCAGGATGAGATTTAGTAGTGTAGCATTTCTCCAGCATATTGGCCTATTTTTATTCTTTCAAGTTATTCTGTATCACTTCCACAGTTGTTGCTGTCTGAAGGTTTATAATAGAAGTTCTGATCACCTGTTTCAATGGACTTTCAAAGATGTAATTCAGCTTATGCAATGATGTAGTTTAGTTACAAGAGATGAGAATTGGTTACCTGCTACCCCAGAATTTATGTCCCTGTTTTCTGTGGAAATCAGTTCAGTCTAGTTATTTGACATTTGGTTGAGAAGTTTCTTACTATAAAAAATAGAGTTGGTTCTGTTTCCAGTGGAAGAAAAGATCTTATTGGATAAAAACATTTAGCTATGCAATGTTTTATTACAGGTTATCATTCATGTTAGAGGCTGCTTAAGGCTGCATGCACGTTTTGAGCAACTAGAGGTACAGGTCCCTCAAGAGGTTGAAATTCCTGCCAAAGAGGCAAATGTCAGGCTGTACCTGGTTGTGCCTTTACTAGACTGTCTGTGGAGGGCCCTCTTCCTCTATACCCTACCCCCAGGTGAGCAGGAAATAGAGGGCTTTGTACCCAGTGAAGTGGGTGGACTCTACCCAGAGCTATGACCTGATTTGTGACGCACCCTCAGAACTGCAGTAATGGTCCAGCTGCTTCACAGGCAACTGGTAACCACCTTGTTTGGGGATGCTTCTGACTTGCTAGCAGTGCCAGAGAGAACTTCGTCATTGTCACCTCATCAGAGCCTACTTTTTCAGATCTCTTCTGTAGGGCTAGGTTCCGACAAAAGCCTCTGATACTGAGAGGGTAAGTGCCAGAAAAGTTCCTACAGTCATTGCCATGTGGGCAATCAGAGATACAGCCATAGTAAGAGGAAGGCATTAGCTCTGCTGTTAATATCTGGGAGGTTTATATGTTGATATTTGCTTTTTCTGATTGATAGATGATTTGGAATGAGGTACCAAGAATAATTGTTCCATGGGCATTTTTTGAATGATGAGATATGGTAGCAGTCTCCCAGAGGAAGTTAATTAGACTTCTTTTCTTGAGATATTTACAGAAAAGTTAGTAATCTATATGATGGGGAATTCTTTAGATTCAATTTTCCTAGAAGCCCGGTATGTAATAAGTAGATTGGTAGAGATTCCTCTGTAGTTTACTCCGTGGTTTCTCATATGCTGTTAAGAGCATATAAATGACAATCTGCTCTTTAAATGTTTATAATATTATGGACTTTAAAAGAGGCTTTATGTTATAAATATTTTATAATAATTACTACATAAGATAGAAACTAGTGTATCTACATATCTTTTAAAATAAAGGTAGTCTTGAATATAGCATGTTCATAATTAGCTGTCCGATGTTGAATGGAATTGAGTTTTCCTGTTCCAGTGAACCAGACGATGGGAATCATTTGGGATTAACAGCAGGGCTATGTGAATCTTGATATATGGCAAGCTTTTCTTTCCCCAAAAAATATTTTATCAGGGAATGAAGTACTAAATCACAATGTTTACAGTTTTAAATTTTAAAATAATCTGCAATTGATTAAATAACCTAAGTGTTTATCTTTGTATTTTCACCATCTGAAAGTATACATGTTTTGTACAGTGCTAGGTAGATTCTTCAGACTGTGAGAAGAAAGAGAAATATTTTAGTAAGTATGGTTTTTAAAAAAGAAATCTCAAAAGGTGGGCTTCTTTTTGGGTGGTTTGAGGATTAAAAAATGATTTAGAACATTATCTCAAAAGTTTAAAGATGACAGCCTTAGTTTGTATGGAGTCATTGTATTTTAATAATACTGTATGCTTATTAGTGTTATTAGAGAAGTAGACGGTTAATTACAGCCTTTTCTGAGACGTGTTAACTGTATATTAACAATCATGTTAAAAAAGAATGATGTGTACTCTTGCACACAAGCTGCTGCTTGCTAGACTCTTAGAAAAAATTCTTCTAGAATGTATGGAGTCACATTTTTGGTTCAGAATCATCTAAGATTTTCTTCTAAAATGACTTAATCTTAAAAATTTTTGCTAGGTTAATAAAAATTTCTTCTTTTCTTTCTTTCTCTGTAATTAGCATTGGCTTGAAGGCTTTTGCTAGTGGCATTTGAAATTGTTGCCCCTCAGCAATTTTAGCTTTTCATATTGTATTTTGAGATGCCCACATTTTCCTATTTTTTTTTATGACTTTGGCCAACATAAGCTACTAAAAGCTTATTGAGTTGATGTAACACCTCTTAATAATTATTTTGTGAAATCATTTTAGTCACTGTTTCTTTAATTAAATTGTATTTTCTCACAATTCCATATAACCTAATATTTTAAGGTCTATGTGGACAGCTGACCACAATGGAATTATTTTCTTGTCCAAATGGCAAACCTGGGTTCTAGCTATGGTTTCTTTCATGGCAAGACAATAGACAGCTGCAACTATAGGGGCTTAAAGCTAGATTTACCCTTATAGAGACAGTTCTGTCAAATTTGTTGGCTAGTGTGAATCTTTGGACTAACTCGAATTTGTATGCCTTGTTACTTTGCAATATGGCACTTAAAGCTTTAGCATTCCTACTTTATCACATTCATAGATCTTGCTATTATTAATTTGAATGAAGTACTAAACTACAGAAAAATTAAATATATGTGCTATATAAAATAGAACTTCATTTACAGCATTCTGTACCCTCTACATTGTTAACATTTATTACTAAGTGTTAAATTAATAATAAGTACTGAGTGTAACTCATAAAGATTTATTGGAAAAAAAGAATTTTCCTTCTGATTTTCTGTTCATACAGAGGTCATCTACACACTTAACCTATTCATGCTCCAGTGTTCTGTAGGTTGGATGCTTTTCTTCACATATTGTCATCTCTTTCTTTGTTTTTTGTTTTGTTTTGTATGACAGTAACACTAGTGTTTCTGTTTTATCCTCATTGTCTAACCTCCAGGATTAGATTAACTGTCTCTGTTCAGGTTTGTGCTCCTTTGATACTTGGTTGTGGCAACAAAATACCAGAGTCAACTGGGAACTCTCCCCTCAGGTTTTTGCAGTTAGGACACCATTAGGGGCCTTTCAGATATCCCACAATATCTCTGTTCTACTATGGACTGGGTGGCCCAAGCTTGATTGACCTTTACTGTTCTTTCCTAATAATGATTTTTTTCAAGATCCCAATGAATATATATGATCTCTGATTCTTACATAAAAAGGTTTTTTTGTATTGTAGCTATATTTGCATTGTTTAAAAAATATTCTAAGATTCAGGGTATTTATGTTAATGAAGATTTCACTCCATTCCTTGAAACTAATACTAGAGTTGCCATAGGGTTGAATTAACTGCATGTGAGACATTCCCAAAAGTTCCTGGCATTCTGTGAAAGTTACCTAAAAAGATACTTCCTTTTGAATTTTATTTTTAAAACATATGGGGCTATTTTCAAGACATTCCTGTTTAGTTACTCAAAAGAAAGTATTCCTGAGGTGGTGCACTGCTGGTTGACCTATTAGATTGTCATACACATTCTGTCTCTTTAAAAACACAGTCTCCTCTATTTGCCCTATTAATTGTTGATACGTTGCCATCCACGAGACAAAAATTAGAGCTGTAATTAAATAATCATGTGATGCTCCTTAGTGCCAGTGAGAGCAAACTCATTTTTCCAGGCCCTGATGGTCACTGATTATTGTATTACTACTGGCTTGCTTTATTTATTTTGTTTTTTAAAGGATTCTCTATCTGTAGCTTACCTAACTGCTCTCCTTCTTTTCAAAATTAAAGAAAGTAGAAAACATTCAGTCAGTTAATTGCCTAAAGGCCCACAGGGATGTAAAGCAGACATACCTTTTTTGCTTTTGGTCACCTGGTAGTTCTTTGGGGAGACTACATCAGTGGTGTGGTTGCCTGCCATTTAATTTACACTGGTGTTTTGGCTGGGATGGAGGCATATGGGGAATGCCAGGAGAATTACAAAAGGAGCCGGGTATTAAAATTCAGAAATGATTAAAATTGAAATAAAAGGATGCTGCTTCTTTGCCAGTACTCTGGCAGTCATAATGACACATAGAGATTAGTTTCTACCTTCATCTTTTCCTTCTTTCTCATTTCCTCTTGTTTATTGTTGACACATTTTCCTTACGTCTGTCTCTCTCTGTGTCTTTCTGCACCACCATGCAGTCCTACTTCCCTCTCTTTCCTTAAGCGTGGAGAAACCTACTTAACCTTATTATAACAATAACAGAATAGGTTATTAATATTTCATATGCACATGATTAAAATTTCTCTCCCTTAAACATAGGTCAGCTGTATTATTATTAACTGGCATGTAATTTTTCATTTAAAATATTCTTATTCTGCCTTGCTGTTTCTGAAACACAGTCTACTTTAGTAGTGATTTAATATATAATGTTTAGAAAACTCTGGTCGGCTAGTGAGAAAAGAACTTACCAGTCATGGATAATCAATTATGCATGAATTCAAATGTAACAGATGGAATCTGGTGAGTTAAAGTTTCTCTTTGCCTTAGTGGGTTTTTTTTTTATTTGTTTGTTTGACACCTGTCTCTTACATATAGATAAACATCTAGCTTAGCATGTGAGAAATTTCCTTGTCTTTATTTTCTCTTTAGAGTGAACTTCATTTTTTATATGTAGTCAGAGACTTTTTCTATTGGGCCTTACAGATTATCAGGTTTTGTTCCCTCATTTTATAGCTATGAAATTGGATCCTGTTGGACTAATGGAGGATCATTCAGCTTGCTAGTGGAATAAGAAAAAAAGACCCAAATTTAGTTTCTCTGTCTTTTTTCCATTACTTTCCTATGTCAATTATCCTTTCTTTTGTAACAGGGGTGTTACATTAACTGTGGGGTTTCAAGGGTTCCTCCTTAGGACAGTAGTAGACGAATTGTTAATTATGTAATACTCCCTTTCTTGAGATTCACATGTTATCTGGATATATATATATATATATATGATATATATATCATATATGTATATATATATATATATATATCATACTTGGATGCTGGGAAAACAACTGAATTTCTCAAATCTATTAAGAATGCTATGAGATTTGGTTTTATAACCCAAATAGTGGCATATGCTAGTATGCTAGCTTGAGAAATGCACTTAGCTTGCAATGTGCTAAATTTCTAGTGTCAAATACCATTTGTGCAGAGTGAACTAAAAAGTTACTTTTGAGGGCCTTACTACCTCCAAGGAGAGATAAGTTTAAATTTTCATCAAATAGAACATGATTATGTAGAGTTAGTTCGATTGCAGAAGAAATAGAAAAACAGTAGATATTGACCATCTTTAAAACAATGCAGTCTCAAAACAGACACAAGCTGGTTCTCATCAAAATTTTTCATAAATATGATGCTTGTTTCTCTCCTACATGTATATATACATAAATGAAAGTATTCTTTAGAAAATAAAAATAAATGATTAAAAATAGACTAGTTCTTTTTAAAAAGTTATTTGTAGAATTACTTATAAACTTTTTGCTTCATATCAGCTGGAATTTGATGCATATTTACAGTCCATGTTCATTTTCTAATGAAGTAAGTTTTACAATATACACACTAATGAAGAGGCACAGATAGATAAATAGATATGCCATACTGTGAAGCTATTGTTTTTTGCTTTTACACATAAATATGTCTTAGTTTGGCTTTTTGCAGTATATTAATATTGCTTAGTCATGCAATATTATGCATATACTTACGTTTTAAATCTCAAATATAATATATAAGTGAATTTCCATTTCACTAAAATCTCCATTTAATATAAAAGATCCTGATGCAAAATCAATAGAAAGATAAAACAGAACACTGTACAGCATGGAGGAAAAGATATTTTTAATTGTTGAACAAGACATATACTTTAATATTTATTACCATCACTAAAGAATAACAGACGAAATTTGGAGGCCTTTTAAAATGTTATTTTATTTGAAAAAAGAATTTATTTTTAAAGCCTTCATGTGTAAACAGTTTATACATTATTAGACCACATTTCTACAGTTGTTACAGATACACCTGCTTTGCATATAAGTGTGTGACATTCTAAGTACCATTTAAGTGGGAAGGTGTAATGTTTCATGAATGTAGTTAATTTTTACTGCTTTGAAAAACATTAAAGGAATTTTTGGATATAATACAATTTTGCAGTTTTTTCTATGCTTCCTTCTCTCTGTCAAGATATATTAAACATAGCCATCCTTCACTGGGGGATCCTCAAATTGGGTGAGACCTTGGTCTCTAATTGCCAATCCATGTTACTTATTTTGCAGGCAGCTATTTGTCATATGTATTAATTGTCTAGCATAGTCTGGACTGTGAGTGTTTGCACATAAGGTCAAACATTGGAAAGTTGGGATGGGGGTGCTTATTGTAGGTTATTGTGTCACTCAAGTTTGGCATGATATTTTCATGTTATTTTTGTTAATGTTAGGAATAGATAAAACATTGTTTTGCTTTTTTAAAAATTCATGGTAAAATATATAACCAAATATACCATTTTTATAATTACTAAGTGTACAGTTCAGCCATATAAATTATATTCACAGTATCATGCAACTATTATCACAGCTGTTTTTAAACTCTTTTCTGTCAGGTCAAATAGAATGTGCCTTCCTTTGAATAAAACTTGCTTTTCACTTCAGCAGATGTCAGGCATTATAGTGATGTTTGTTGTCCAGATGCAAAGCATGTGTCCCTAGTATTGGCCCTCCTTTCCAATGGACAATCCTTGGTCTTGTGTCTTGTGGTTTTCAACATGGTGAGTGGAGCAGTATGATGTCTCATATTGCCTTTGGCTGATGGTCCCACAAAAATGACCTGGACTAGGATTTAAACTCATTGTAACCTCAAACTCTTTCTCCCAACATCTGTAACAGAAAGGTTAGGATACTTTTTCTCATTGGGGAGGTTAATGGGTTTTGATAAAGGTGGATTGGGAAAGGTTGCTGTTTGCTTTCCTTGGAATTAAAATCCCCTGAGCTCCTTGCCAGTGTCGAAGGCATACCAGCTAGGACTGAGATGCCCTGCAGCTCACTCCAGGGCAGAGACATTGTGAATCTGTGGTTTGGTTTTGCTCAAGTGCAGTGACTTAGTCTGGAAATAAATCGAAGTTTTCAAACATTTAGGGAAAAGCCTACTCAAGGTTAAGTAGTTTGTTTGTTTAGTGGTGGGGAAGATCACATTCAACTGTATTGAAAAAAGAATTAGAGGAAACTTGGATGGTTCTGGCTCCAGTAAATAATAGACTGGATTTAGAATGTACTTCCATGTGTAATTTTGTGGTTAGTCGCTTATGTCTATGATGATAAATCACATACCTGCACAGGATTTCTGGCACCCCAGTAAATCTCAAGCAAGTGCCCAAATGCTAATTTATCATGGTTCCTCAAATAGCATACTTTTATTCGCCAAATCAGTGATCTAATGTACCCTTTTTGTTTGTTTGTTTGTTTGTTTGAACAAGTGGCTTGCCTACACATAGATTAAATTTTTGATCATGTATGATTCCTAGAACAGATTTGTCTTTTCTAAGAGACCTTGCCCATAGGATGGATTAAAAGTTACCTCAGGGGTGTCTCTTAAACAGGACCTAAAACAGATGCGGAACCTGGCTGAACCTCGGAATCACCGGGGGAGTTTTAAAAAACAGCCTGGCTTTTACCCTCAGCTATTCTGTTTTAATTGCAGTGGGGTGCAGCCTGGGCATCCTGTTGTGATCCCCGCACCTGGCTTCACATCCTCGAGAAATTAAGCGGCATTCTTAGAAGCACCATTCATAAAAACAGTTCTTGACTTTCTTCCCTGTAGCGGCAGGCACAGTGAGAGATTCCCGAAGTGTATACATTAGAAGCCTTAAGATGCTTACTGTTTTGCAGTTTGGAGGTGCCGACATATAAATATGGGATGCAACATTGCAAGAGAGACAGGGAGCTGGGATGGGTCACCACAGAGGATACCAACAGCTGGAACAGGCTCTGGACCAAGACAGAAAACAGTCTGCATAGGAAAGGAGATAGCAGAAGGGAGGTCTTCACAAGGCAAGGGGTGGAAAAGGCTCTGAGAGCTATGGAACTGAATGAGGCACCTTGAAACTGTAGAAAAAACCTTTGGTGGTGATCTCCACACTGGGAACTCAGTGGCATTTACAGGAATCTTTCCTACTCAGCATTTAATTTTGAACCTGGGTCTAGATAGAATAGTAGTTTTGGTGGAATTGTTACCATTGTGCCATTTCAGAAAAATGATTCATTCCAAAATCTATGGAAAAGAATAGTCACTTTAAAAATTTTTTGTATAATAAAATTTTTGCTGTTAAAAAAGTAGTATTTCTGAGTAAAAGGACCAGATGTCTTGTCTGTTTCTGGGAGTCAACTACAATTGCCATTGTTACCCAGATTTCTTAAACTAGCATAAATACTGACCTTTCTTTGCTTTGCCATCATAATGACCTTTGTCTATTAAAACTAAATCATAAACTACCAGTGGATTTTTACATCCAACCCAAAGTAATTAGGAAACAACTTTTGATCACTATCACTCAGGCTATAACTGAAACCCTATTTATTTGGGGAAAAACAAAAACAAAACCCTTAAACCCTGTATTTAAAGTTCATTATCATTACCCTTTTATCTTTCCAGCAACATTCTCCAGGCTTTTGTCATTATTTTCTGCAGTGTACCATTATTTGTTTGGTATCTGGAGGCCCTCCCAGTTTGAGTAGGTGCAGTATCTGCAATTAAAGCTTCGGAAGAGCCATTTCTAAGGGCAGCCCTGCTTGCTTAATGTGAGGGCTTGAGGTAAGGTTAGGAATGACTGTGGTTTTTAACTTCACTGAGGAGATGTTTAAATGCTCATGCAAAGCAACATTTGGAGTAAAAGCATATTATTCCAAATGTATTACAGGACCCTTTCAAGCACAGACATATCTAGAAAGTTGCCTTGAATTTGTGTTCAGCAGTCTACAAGTCTCATTCCATGCAACTTTACAGATCTATGGACTCATTTGAAAATGGAAAATTATCTTGGTTCAGGCATCATTAGAATGTCTGAAAGCCATTCACCATCTGTAAGACTCCTGATCTGGTCCTGGATTCACTTAGTTTTTTTATAGAAGTTCTTTAGGTAAGTACTGTGCAGTGGAACTTTCTGCAAAGCGGAGAGGTTCTATAATCTCTGCTGTCCTTTATGATAACAACTAGCCTAAGCTATTGAGCACTTAAAATATGATGCAGAAACTAAGTTGTGCATTTTACATTTTATTCAATTTTAATTCAAATATAAGTGACATAATCACTTTCACCAGTTCCTGCCTCAGTTTTGGAATCTCTGAAAAAGTATTGTTACTACTGTTAGTAATGGAAACTGGTTGTAAGTAACACTATGAACTTTTTATTCCTGTATATTTATTCCTAATGTAAATATTATAAGGGTACTGCATTAAGTTCTTGGTAATATGACAGCAAGCAGAGACTTCTCTCATAGGGCTTATAGTCTAATAAGGGAAATATTTATTAAGACAATAATTATCCAAATTGTTAATTAAGACTGCTACAAAGAAGAAATACCAGATTCTATGAGAATATATAACGGAGGTCAGAACTTTCTTGTAGGATTAATCATGTTTAGGGCTGGGTCACAGTAAGTCAGCTAGCATGTGCCATGCCATGAGTGCCAATTTGTATGCATAGGCTGTATGCACACACATGTACTGCAGACTTCTGAACCTGAGCAAGTAAATTGTTTCCTAAACTGTATGCAGTTGTAATGATGTCAGTCATAGATAATATGTGATAAGAGGCTGCAGATGTTTACAAGGTACTGCATTTCCTCTCCAATGTATGTTTTGACAAAGTTGTTAGGGCTGCAGCCCCAGCTGCCATTTTTCTCTACTCTTTGCTACAAATTGGTATTTGGTCCATTCAAGAAATAATGTGGAGGGTGGGAGTGTAGCTCATTGGTAGAGCACTTGTCTAGCATGAACACAGCTCTTGGTTCAATCCCTAGTATTGGGGTGGGGTGAGGGGAGGTGTAAATGAGTATGACATCCCAGACAGACAAAATGAGGCACATGACAGCTTAAATAGTTGTCCTTACATGGCCAGAACAGACCATATTCCCAGAAATTCATATATGGAAAACACCACCTGCAGTTAAAGCCAAAAAACAGAGTTGACATGACAAAAAGAGCAATATGCTATATAAATTTTGCTGCCGTTAAGAGTGTAGAGATAGCCAACTGAATTTGAATTTAAAAAGATGAAAAAAAATGTCCTTAGAAAGTGTTATGGTGGTAAGCATTGCTTTAGGAAGACACTGGCTGATTTGCTATATCTTAAAAGCATTCAAATTCTAAATGCTTTCACTGTTTATTACAAATGTATGTGCTTTTGAGAACTCTGAATGTATTTTAATGCTTTCAAATATATGCCTGCATATTTATCTTAATACGTTGCTATCTGAAACATGCAATAGTCCTTTAAGTTTTTTAAAAAAGTCTCATGTATCTGTTACAATAGTTTCTTTGCTTCCTTTGTATAGCTAGTTTGAATGCCTTGTTCTGTGAAAGAAAATTGATATACTTCATTTTAAGTGTATGTCCACATGTTAAATGAGTTGAAATATTTCAAGTTTCTGAAGTTTTCTATTTTGATAGGAAATTTAGTT
The DNA here is from genome assembly GCA_004027455.1 of Hydrochoerus hydrochaeris. NCBI lineage: Eukaryota > Metazoa > Chordata > Mammalia > Rodentia > Hydrochaeridae > Hydrochoerus > Hydrochoerus hydrochaeris. Next base: position 125,688 of record PVLA01004666.1, on the reverse strand, counting down.
TTTTTCATTACTTGGTTGCATCATTATAAGCAGAAAAAAGATTCCCGTGTAGAATCAGTTGATGCCCCTGCCATTCCCTAACTTATATATGTCTAGGAAGGTGGGGTTTCTAATTATCTTTTACTTTTCTTTTTTTATTTTGACTGGGATTTATAGTGGCCAATACTCAGTGGCTATGATACAACATTCTAAAGTAGTAGATAATATATGGTAAATTCAATGTATATCACTAGTGCATAACCCTCTGTATGCCATTTTTCTTGTATTATTTCTCATGGTCATATAGTTGCAGAATAAAAAATGTGCTTTAGGAAAAATTAGTATGTACACATGATTAATAGATTCATGATCCTACTATGTTGTTCCTTTTTATAATAAAGTAATGAATTGCCTTTATGCTCATCCTGTTTCTCATTTTCCAAGACCATGCAATTCTTACTACTTTTATCTTGTTATGTTTATGAATAGGTTTGTGATTCCTGGATAAAAGGTGCTATTCAGATTTAAAGACCACTGTTTTAATGTTACATTAGATTGACCAGGTCTTTAGGAAGCTAAGGAAATCAAGAGGCATTTTGTCTTATTTGTGTACATATTTACAGTATTTCTGTGTCTTAATATTGATATTTTCAGTAACATTTTTTAGTGTTTTTCTCTTAGCTCAAATTTTGCTTTGTGTATTTCCTTCCCTCTCTGTCTCTCTGTCTCTCTTTTCTGTTGTTAAAGGCATGTAACTTGAGGTTAAGTTGAGTGGGCAAGTAGCTAACATTCTTTTGTAGCCCGTGTTTTCTTCTCATGTTGCCATTGTTTAATTTGTCCAACATGGTGTTAGAATCCAAGTCGCGTTTCAGAGAAGCATGGAAACATCACCTATCCGGATCAACTACTAAAATATTTATATTATTAACTTCAAGTGTAACATATTTAAAAATGTCATTATTGAGGTTGTTTTGTTTTTTAGGTCTTTTTCGTGTTTTCTGAGAAGGTCTAGACAAGGCTAGCCACTATGTAGCCCAAGCTGGCCTTAAACTCACAGCTAGCCTGTTGCTTCATCCTGAGAACTGGGATTACTAGTGCGCTCTACCATTACTGGGTTAAAGGTTTTTTTTTTTTTTTAATATCAAATTTTTTATACGTTTAAGTATCTCCATACCCAGTACAGTCTCACACACGTGCTATATTTTAACATACTTGTTTAACTGATATTGATTATATTTTTCATAATTTAGTTAAAATTGTCTCCCCCATAATTCCACACTGTGGCTTTTTTAAAATATAGGATTATCAAGGTCTTTAAATAAAGATTGCCTTAAGTTTCTTTCCTTGTTTTGGATGCTATTTTGAGTTTGATCATCAAATACTCTTTATGTTGCTCAAAGATTAGGTTTGTATGTGCCAGGATTTAAGGCTGCTGCCCTCTATTTTGACTTAACCTTTCCGGTTTGTAGGTGAAAGCTGGGTGTTATTAGAGTGATATATTTTCACTGTTTTTCCTACACTTGTCCTCCCCCAGGAGGCCATAATTTCCTATACTTTATCTTCCACTTTACCTTCTGCTTTTCTTAGATTTCTCCTATAAATAGTGTGTCTAAGTGTAGTGGTAGCTTTAAAGAGCTTAATTTGCATATTTCCCTCTTATCTCACTACTTGTGCTAACTTGTTGCTTTTTTATGTGCAACAGAATGTTTATCTGTCTGATTTTTCTCTTTTCCCTACCAGTGTATTTTGCAAAGTAATTCTTTGAACGATTTTGTTCTTTAATGATTAATTTGCTTTAGAGTGCTAAAATGGTAGTATTAAAACTTAAGCAATAAATGATACATTTCTACTTTAGGTGAGATCGTAGTGTTCATCGTTTTTATGTAAACTACATTTAATAGATTATTTAAATAAGATCACACTTGTGTGATTAATTAGTATTGATTTAACTGAGAATTTACCTCATAATACTGCAGGAGTATTTATTGCTATGACAGATGTATTTACCAACCTAAGCTTGTCTTTCACTTGGTATAAATTATTTTTAAAAAGATGACACCTTTCCTTGGTAATAACAATACGTAATAACAAGTCAGAGGACCCAAAATTTGTTGAATTCTGCCACTTAGGAACCTTGTATTTCTTTTTCCAAACTATCTTATGTCTCTGACTTGGACAACAAGCTCGCATTCCGTTGTTTTTAACGTTCACTCTTTGACAGTTTGGGGACTACTCTCCTCTGAGAATAAATACTTGGGAGAGCATTTCCTGGCTCCTGGCCTTTATTGCCCTGCAAATGATTCTGCACCTCCCGCGCGTCTCCCCGGCGATCGCCTCCCGACTGTCCCCTCCGGCCACTTCCTGAAGTCTCCCCACCTCGGCGCGGCCGGGTCACCTGGTGTCCCAGCGCCTCCCCCGGGCCGCGGCCCCGCCCGCCCGGCCGTCCTCGGTGGCCGCAGGCGACGCTCCCGGCGAATTCCCTTCTGTGGCTTTTGTGGCGTGCGGGTGGCTGGGTCCCCCCTTGCCCTCGCCCCCTCCTCCCGTCACTTTCGCTCCCGCCCCCGCGGTGCCGCCCCCCGCTCCCCCTCCCGCGCACACCTGCCCGCCCCCCGCTCCCCCCTCCCCGGGCTGCTCGCTCCGCTCCGCGCGGGGTGCGCTGCCCGCGGCGCCGCCAGGGAAGCCCCTTGCCGCCTTCCTCCGCTCTCTCCGCGCCCGGCGGCGGCCAGCGCACCCCGCGCGGCGCCCTGTTATTCTGGGCATTGTGTGTGATAAATGTCGGGCCGCCGCGCTCCAATCAAGCTCATTACCAATGCGTGCGCCGGGCCGGAAGCCGCGCCTCCCCACCCCCACCCGCGCTCATTCACGAGCTGCTCGCCGGGGCTCCGCCGCGCCCCCGCCTCCCCAGTCCCGGCCTCCAGCCCGGGTTTTAATCCCCGTCCCTCGCCGCGCCGCGCACCGGCCCCGCCGGCCCCCGCCTCCCCCCGCTCCCGCGCCCCGGACGCGGCGCAGCAGCCGGCCCGCCGGGGGGCTCCGGGGGATGCGTGCTCCGGCGGGGCCGCGAGCTGGGCTCTGTATTAAAATGAGGAGGAGGAAGAGGAGGCGGCCACAGCGGCGGCGGGAGCGGGCGCAGCGGCAGCCGGGGCTGCAGCCGGCCGGGGCGGACGCGTGGGGCCCGGCGGCGGCGGTGGCGACTGCGGCCGGGATGAGTCAACTCCGCGTTTAATGGGGCAGCGCGGCGGCCGGGCCGAGCCACAGGAGGCGCCCCGCGCCCGCCCCGCCGCCGCCGCCGCCGCCGCTGCCGCCGCCGCCGCCGCCGCCGCCGCCGCCGCCGGACTCGCTCGCTCGCTGCACGCGCGCACACTCGGGCGGGCGCACACACACTCCCTGCGCACCCGGCCGCGCCACACCGCGGCAGCTCGGCCGCCCCAGGGGCGAGCGCGGGCCGGGCCGGGCCGCTCCTCCCGGGAAACTCCGCAGCAGTTGGGTCGGCTCGCCGGGCTCCTTCCGTCCCGTCCTAGAGCCTTTGTGGTGCTCGTTGTTTACCTCGGACTCGGGCTGCGGGGAGCTGGGCGACTTTCGGGGGAGGGGGCCGGCGCGCGTCGCCGCCGGCGTGGGGGGCAGGGGGCGCCCCACCGTCCTCCCCGCCCCCGCCGGGACCCTGCGCGCCCCCCCCGCGCCCGGGGCGCCCGGGACGCGCGCAGCCCCGCGTCCATGGGCAGGGACTGGGTCCTCTGGGCTGTTGTCGGCGAGGGCGGGAGCAAAAGTGGCCTTTTGGTGCCTTTCCGGGGCTTTTTTGGCGACCCTGTGTCCCCCACTCCCGCTGTCCCCCGGTAGATGCCCTCGTTGGGGGTGCGAGGCTGTGGGAAAAGTTTAAGGTTTGTTAATATTAGTCGCAGGCGGCGGGAGGGTGGGGGCGGCGGGAGGGAGGCGAGGTGGCCTCGCCGCTCCGCGTCGCGCGTTCTGGAGGAGAACCCTGCAAGTGACACCCCAAGTAGACTTTCGGTGCTTGCGCCGGAGAGCCTGAGCCAGCGGCAGGGAGGAGAGGGAGCCCCTTTCCCCTCTCCTGTCTGGAGACCTCGTCCGCAGAGATTTTTTTCTTTTTAAGAGAGTCTTCAGTCACCACCTCGCCTCCCCAGCACCACCACAGTGCACAGCTCCTAAAGGGTTTTGCTTTGTTTTTACGATTCCCCCCCACCGAATCACTTGTCAGATCAATTTTATCTTCTTCCTCCTCCCTGCTTCCCTCTCTCCCCTCCTCCCCATCGAAAACCTCGTTCTCTGAGGTTAGACATTTTACAAACCCTACATATGTTGTTTTTCGAACTGTGATTTTTTTTTTTAAACCCTCTCCCATGGCTACTCCTGTAGACGTTTGTTTCTGCCCTTCCCCCGCTTAGGGGGGGCGGGAGTAGGGGAAGAGAAAATAATACAATTTCAGGGGAAGTCGCCTTCAGGTCTGCTGCCTTTTTTTTTTTTTTAATTAAAAAGAAGGGATATAGAAAACATCAGTCTTGAACTTCACTTCAAGAACCCCGGGCTGCAAAGGAAATCTCCTTTGTTTTTGTTATTTATATGCTGTCAAGTTTTGAAGTGGTGAGTTTGAGGTCGGTTTTGCTAATTTCACTCAGTAAAACTGCCAGTGTTTCTGTTTCTAGATAGTACTTTGCTTCTTTGTCTCTTTAAAAGGTCACAGTGAAAGCTTGGCCTGGATCACGCCGGCCATATGGAATGGATAAGGGCACAGGCTCTTAAATTGTGATTATGGGGCTCAGTGGGGGCGAGAGAAGAGATCTAGCAAGGAACTCATTGAAAAGGATCCCACTATGCAAAATTAGGTTCTTGAAACCGGAATTTCTTGTTTTTCTTTCTTTTTAAGAAAATAATTGCTGAGGCTGAGTTCACTGTTTTATTCAGTAATTATCATATACGGCCTTAGTTTATGGACAGGGAAATGGGATTTTGACAAAATAGTCTGTATTGTATGTGCCAAACAGACGTTGCACTAAAATGGGTTGTAAAATGTGTAACTCAAAAGAAACTCTTCAGTTTGGCATCTGTTGAGACCATAGTTAGTCCTCTGCTGCTGCTCTCAGTCCTTGCAGGCCTGTTGGGAGGTTGCTCTTCTCAATTCCAAGCCGAGATTGGGGAACTTTAGCCTTGGGCATAGAGTTTAAAGAAGTAAATTGGGTGTTTTATGTGCTTGTAATTTTGCTTTATAATGTAAAGCTTTTTACAGGATGACTTAGTGTTAATAGAGGCTTATAGGTGGGTATTCAAAGGACAATTCTGCATGACCTATATGATGTTTTGATTGCTAATACATTAGCTAAATTATAATCTATCACTTTCATTTGCTCTACAGTTTACAGTGCTGTTAAAGCTTCATGATTACTTAATATGTTTTGTGATGTTAACTTTGATACTGTTTTCTACTTTTCCTCTTTTCTCTTGAGTTGCCCCAAGGGTTAAAGATTTTTCTTTGGATATCATATGTTCTAAAATTCATCGCTGTGTTAAGGCAACCAATTTTTTAAAAAAGCAGTTCTCCATTATAATCCACATGAAACATTATAAAGAATGTTTTGAATAAGTTAATAATCATCTCGCTAATTTTGGCTTTAGACTGCAGTTTAATATAATGGAAAAGAGTAATCTTGATAAAAAGTGGTTTAAAAGGGCGCATTTATTGTTAATGAACCTCATAACCAAAAACAGATGGGACCCCTATCCACGTAAACCTTTAGTTCTCAGTGTGCCACCCTGGAGTACAAAGATAAATAGCCATTATTATTTCTCAAACTTTATAGTTCTTCAGTTGGCACTTCTTAAGGTTGCTTTTAAACCTTCAGATTAACCGTCACTCTTCCTTTTCTTGATTATATAGGATGAAGTAGTCTGTAGTTAACAAAAAATACTTACAGAAAGTCATGTAATACAAACTGACTTTCAACAAATCAGATGTAAATAGTTTAGGTAGAATTTTTTTTTAAAACACAAGCTATGTCAAATTAATAGACAGCTGGGAGAAATTGGTAATTATCATAGTCTCCTTTTTCCTAAATATGTTCCCCTTAGGGTTGATATGCCTAAATTAATAATTCTCACCTGCTCTTAACGCTAGTTAAAACTTATTTTAGAAGTGACTTTTCTATTGAACTAATATCATCTTATAAACAATGTAAAATATACACTAAAACAACATAATTATGTGGGTTTTTTTCCTGAAATTATAGCACCACCTTCATTGCATAATGAGATTATTTTTGAATACTGGGGATGATGATTTACCAATATCAAAGTTTTTTCATTTCAGCATGAACTTGGCACATCCCGCTATTGTGATATAAAGTCTTTTCAGGTTTTGCTTTTTAAATGGATGACTACATTTTATTGGTAATGCACACCTAAATGTTAACTTTAAAAGACAAGTTGGCTTGTAATCCTTCAGCACCTAGGATATTTGAAAGAACCTTCCACTTCTTCCTGTTTGCTTAGAGGTGAAATGACCCAGTAACATGTGTAACCCAAGGCTTGACTAGATCTTTGGTCAGCGGACCTCTTGCAACTTTGATAGCAGAAAACTTGTCTGCATTAGTGTGGGAAGCCAATTGAGAATTTAGACAGCACTTAAAAATGTTCACTGCCTTTTGAGATGTTGTGTATGTTTTTCCCAATTAAAACACATGTTAAACATGAACATGCGCTAAGTTTAATGTTTTAGTGTGATTATTCTCTTATTAAAATGTTGCTTTTGTGTGTAATGAGTTTGTAGTTTTAAAAAATTACAACTGCATAAATTCAATTTGTTATTTTTCTTTCTAGCTTGTTCTAAAAGTAAGCCTATTTTTTGTTCACTTTAATTTGTGAATGACAAATTACCTTTTTATTAATGTTTGTTGATACAGGTGCCACAAATTATTAATTTGAACAGAAATGTGCTATTATCTAGAAATATAGTAACATCTGTATTATAGATGTGTAGCTTTACAAATATATTTGTAGGGAGAAAAGTCTAGTAAATGTTTTTATGGGACATATATATAGCTAGAAACCCTCACCCAATTGTAACATGTCTGTCTTCTCTTTAAATTCTGGCAGGTAATCTTTGTAGAGAGTGACTGAGTATGGATCATTTGAACGAGACAACTCAGGGGAAGGAACATTCAGAAATGTCTAACAATGTGAGTGATCCGAAGGGTCCACCAGCCAAGATTGCCCGCCTGGAGCAGAACGGAAGCCCTTTAGGAAGAGGAAGGCTTGGGAGTACAGGTGCAAAAATGCAGGGAGTGCCTTTAAAACACTCTGGCCATCTGATGAAAACCAACCTTAGGAAAGGTAAATATTTTTGAGCCAACCTGGATTGCTGCGAGCAAGCACGGTGTCTTCCCTGAGCCCCGTTGTGTGGGGTGGAGGGGCAAGACCATGCTTTGTATATTCTCCTGGCTTCTCCTTCTGCTGTGACATTAGTTATATTCTGGATTGCAGTATTAGTCATGTTTTCAGTGTATAGGCTGTGTTCCTGAGAGGAACATCTTATTCTATTACAGATTGGAATCATTGGACTTTTTGAATGATAAAGATTAAGTACAGTGGTTGTAGTTTATGCCTGGTTTGGTTCAAAAGGTGTTATTGTAGTAAAGTATAGGTATTATTGTAGGTGACAGTTAATTTAAACTCATCCGTGTTAAGAGTAAGGTTGTTTGGAAATCACCTACCTTTTTTATTTTTATTTTTTTTAAATGAGCACAACCTGTAACTTCAGAATTCATGAAAAGCTTACATAAGGTGATACAAAAGTTTGGTAAAACAATTTTTCTTTTCTGAAGAGCATATTCATTATTTTGCAGTAGAAAATCTGATGATGCCAGTTTTTTGAGTTTTGCTATATTTGGGTAAAGGAAGGGAAGATTTAGATGACTTTATGAAAAAAAACATATAACTGCTTTTTACCAATATGAAACTTGATGAAGTTTAACAACTCTGAGTGTGTTTGATTTAAAGTAGGGCCTACCCTGGGTATCATGTGTGTGCCTTATAAAAGTTTTATTTTGTTTCTGAATAACATGTATAGAAATCAGATTTTCCTTTCATTTGCTAAGCAAAGGATAAAAATGCCATCTTTTAGCAACTAAGAATATTAAGTAGATAAAGTTAGAAGGCAGAGGAATTTCATTGTATTTGATGCATAACATTTATCATACAATCATTTATTTTTTCCTTGGTTTGGAGAAAACAAAGAATATATTGATCCTGAAATGAACAGACACAGCAGTCCGTATTGTTAGATCTTTATCTATTAAAAATGGAAAAACAGCACTTCAGCAAATTCTTTGGCCTCTACTCATGATTACCCTATTTATTGATTGTTTGCCAAGAATGTATGCATCTTAAGAAAGCCAGGGTAAGAGCATTAAAAATATAATTTATTATGGCTTTTCAAACAGAGTGCATTAATATTGTACTGTGAAGCACTGGGGCTCTATAAAAAAGACTTTCTGACGCCTGCAAACATATAAGTTCCATAAATTCCTAAATAGGAGATTTCAGCTGTCTCTGGTATTATGTGATATTTGCACAGCAAACTTTAATGCCAGGACAGTTTTAGACAAGGATTCTACAGACTTGACTGCTCCTTATGGCAGACGTGCTGTTTACACAGGCTCATAAACCTTCAGCAAAAGCTTCTAAGACTGCCTTCAGGTTTAAATCATGTGGTATTTTTAGCGTTCAGCAGTGACCAGTACTCTTCCCCTTTTAATGCTGGAAGGTTGTGAAGTTGCTGTAGTTGGAAGTCTGGCCAAATACTAGGACGAATAATCAGACGTTCTGAGAAGGCTTCTGCTTAGCATTACTCCCAGTAACAGCAGGGCAACCCTGACAGTTTGCTAGAAAATTTAGCAGCTGGATTTATAATTGGATGATGATATTGTTACTTTATCTGTTGCTACCTTTATTAGCTATAAGGTACCTCTAAATTGGATCAATACAGTACAAAGTAAATTCAGTATATTTCAATAGTTTAAAAAGCGTACATTGTTTCATAGATCTGAGAAGTTATTTCATAGGCCTGCGAAACAGTGTATAATAGAATATATCCATTGCATCCCATAAGAAGGAAAAAATCAATGTATGTGTTTTTTGTTGTACTAACCTAATTCTTTGAAGAAATCAGTGCAAGGGGAAGAAGAACCAAAGTACAGTAATTTCACTTCCTGCTCAAATTTTTTTTTTTAAATTTATTTATACTGACATTTTTAGAAATGTAGTTTATGTAGAAAGGTCTCTGCTTAATCAAATTACAGTGTCACTAAAGCCTTTCAGTGTTTTATCCCTCATCTTATTTTTCATGAGTATGGTTTGACAGGTGCTAGATAAAAATTGTGGGTAAGCTGAGAAAGTACTACTAAGAAAAAGGGGTTGAATGTTTTTATTTGTTTAAGAGATTTTGCCAAAATACCTTCAAGCCAAGGAAGAAATCACCAGTTTGCATACTGCTGTTTTTGCTGTGGTCTCCCCAAGTCATCTTCTGATCCATGATGGGTTCTCTCTCTGGTATACAACAGCTAAATGAATGACAAGAATATTGGCAAGCTTCGTGGCTTGTTTTTCATGCCTAGTCTGTTGGTACTTCTGAATGAGTTTATAAGCTTCTCTAAAACTAAAGGGGTTTATTTGTCAGAGAATCTCTTGTGAACAGTTCACTAAAGCTTTGGTGAAGACACACGTGTGGAAAAATTTAGCTATTTTATCACAGGCTTTTGTTCAGAAGAAACAGACAAAAAGAGAATTTGTAAAGGGCCTCTCTGGTGTCAATAGGAAATACAGATTTTTGGAGATGGTTGATATGCACTAGACATCTTCAGAAGTTGGTAGTTCTTGAGTCCAGAGGATAGATCTTAAACCGGCATGAATGTTACAGCACTAATTGGGGATCCTGGGTACCCTGTTAAAGTAACCCTTGTCATCATTTATTCTAAAAATGATACCCTTCTGGCAGTTTGCCATGGTACAGTTCAGTTACATCTGTTTTTAACCCTTTTCTGTTATCACTGCAAGTATGACAGTGTGCTGGCCAAACACCTTGTGTGCAGTAGCAGTCTGTGATTCAGTTTCCAGACATAGCCTCTTTTGTAACAGTGGTGTGACCTGTGCTTATTAATCATCTAGTTACTGAGTTATTACCTTGGATTAAAGTAAACCAAGAGAGCACATCAGATCCATGTAAATTCCTTGATTCTAATACATGCTGAAAAGGCCACTTTATTTTTCTCTCTCATTCTTATGTAATGGAACTTGTTCATTTTAAAGACTATGAACAGTGGTGTGACCTGTGCTTATTAATCATCCGGCTACGGAGTTATTACCTTGGATTAAAGTAAAGCAAGAGAAAGCACATCAAATCCATGTAAATTCCTTGATTCTAATATATCCTGAAGAGGCCACTTTCCTTTTCTCTCTCATTTTTATCATGTTATGTAATGGAACTTGTTCATTTTAAAGACTACGGCTACTGTGATATCTTTAGTTGGGAAGATTAAATGAGTAGTCTCAGAAATAAATGTTATTTATTGCTACATTATACACATTGAAATTGTGTGTTAGGAACATCAGTGAGGTTTTGTTTCTTGAATGAAACCGTTAGAGTAAATATCTCAAAAAGAAAATGGTAATTTTTTGACCAAGGATAATTTGTTTAGACACAAACAAGAAAAGTTTATCATTAACAGAAGCAGATACGCAGTGGGAAGGTGGGTTCTGAGTACAGCTGCAGTGCATTCTGTGTGTATGCTGTATACTACTCAGCAAGTCGGATAAGACACATTTCTCTCTTGTAAGCATTATTATTGGATCAAAAAAGGTAATTCTGCATTGGGAAATGCATCAGTAAAATTAAAGCAGAGCTCAAGTTACCTTAAGACCAACTTCATATTCCATTTAAACATTTTTTCTATAACTTTAAAAAATAAAAGATTGCATATATTTTATATTTGTGTGTGAGTGTTTGCATCTCTGTACCACGTCTGGCTTGGAAGCAGGCTCTCACTGTTGTAAAGATTTATTTTTATAGCTTGATTTTTTTTTTTTTCCTACTTCTCCAACGGTATTTCTGAAGATTGTTGTTTTCCTGTCTTTTTCTCTGTTTTTTTGATAGGAACCATGCTTCCAGTTTTCTGTGTGGTGGAACATTATGAAAACGCCATTGAATATGATTGCAAGGAGGAGCATGCGGAATTTGTGTTGGTGAGAAAGGATATGCTTTTCAACCAGCTGATAGAAATGGCACTGCTGTCTCTAGGTTACTCACATAGCTCTGCTGCCCAGGCCAAAGGTAAATAATGCATATGTGGGGTGGGAAAAATTGCTTGGCTTCCTTTGTTTACCTCGCAGAGAAAGCAGTGAAAATCTTTATTCAAAGAGCTGTAGCCCGTGTTTTACATTAGTTCCTTATAGACTGTGGCTTTAAAAAATTGGCTTAATTCAGTTTGGTTTAGTTAACACACATTTTGCTCATGTGGAATGTTGAGGTAAATTTTTTTTTTTAAATTACTTCAGCTGAATCATTAGTATGCTTATTGACCTTAATAATCTGCTCCACTGAGGACCCACAAGGAAGTGAGGAGTGTATTTGAGCAGATGGACTGTTGAGAGTCAATTTGCATTTATGACTGAATATCTAGTTCTGTTTCTTTTATTCTGTTTCTGATGGTTTTATGGGCTGTAAAGTATTTTTCAATGCTGATTCCCACTGCAATAGAGAATCTTATCTAAATCGTAAAGCCATTTAGAACTGGTTCTGCTATGTCTTATTAGAACTTTCTGTAAGTTAGGAAAATGTGGCCTCATGCATAGGTTTTATTGATAGGGTTTTATTTCCAAAATAATAAACAACCCTATAGTCATTTACATAATTTCACAATTTGGAAAGCTAAGCTGTGAATATTTTCATTGACCTGCCTTTTAGAGGAAAGGGAATCATTCAAACAGAAACAACAATATTGCTTGTGGTAGGGGCAGTGGAAAGAAAAAAAGCCTTCTATTAGATATATCATGTGAGAGTAAAATAGTCAGTGACATATTCTCTTTATCTGGTAGGGCTAATCCAGGTTGGAAAGTGGAATCCAGTTCCACTGTCTTATGTGACAGATGCCCCTGATGCCACGGTAGCAGATATGCTTCAAGATGTGTATCATGTGGTCACATTGAAAATCCAGTTACACAGGTGAGTCAGGGCGGCAGTTCTGGGATGAAACATTTTCCTTGCCTGGTTCTCTGAAATAGCATGTCTCACCTCAGCCTTCAGCTCCTATTTATTACCCTGTGTTTCAGAAAGGTTAATCCAAATTTATTTTGTTACCTTACTCCTTCTGTTCTTTTACCCTAACTTCAGTATATGTTTAACGTTCCTCAAATTTGTAGATTTTTCTAGGTCATCAAAAGACAAGACTTTTTATAGTCAGTTAAATGATGCATTATAAAGAGGCATTTTACATAAAGTTTACTTAAGAAAAAATATTTTTTGCATATCATGAACAGTACCATCTGTGTACATTTTGTGAAAGAATGCTTTATTCGCTATTGCCATGATCTTATTTATTTACCTTTTTTTTTTTTACCATTTTATTTCGTATGAACAGAGTAATGAAAGGAAATCAGTTAATACATTAATGCTTTTCATGATGGCTCCTGAGAAAGCAGTACACCTTAAATTGTCTTCCCAAGCGCATCAGAGCAGGAAGGTAGAAGTAACATGAAAAAATAGCCACCACAGGCAGCTGATGTATAATTCATGCATCGATACAGCAGATGTGTTGTATAAAGTAATTAACTAATCGGAACAATCAGGAGACCGAGAGCAATCTCCAGATGCATCTGTTTGATGCGCAAAATGAAATCTGTCTGTCTTAAAGGAATGTTCTGCAGCGGGATGCAATCTTGTAATAATCCCCTTTCTAATCTATGTCTCAAATAGTTGCCCCAAACTAGAAGACTTGCCTCCTGAACAATGGTCGCACACCACAGTAAGGAATGCTCTGAAGGACTTACTCAAAGATATGAATCAGAGTTCATTGGCCAAGGAGTGCCCCCTTTCACAGGTACTTAGCATAGCATGTGCTAACAATAAGATATCATGGGCAACTTGGGCTTGAGGTCTGGTGGGGCTCTACAGTTTAAAGCAACTGGTATCTGAAGCAAGAATTTTGCCAAAAATGCAAAATTACTTGACCACTGTTGACCTTTAAAATGTGCCCAATTCATTCTGAACAGTCTTTACACTTTTCTCCCTTGGGGGAAAGCATTAAGGACTGTTCACAGGAAGAACAGTTAAGCAGAATACTGTGCTGGCTAGTCTTAGATTTTTCTTAGTGCTCTGAGCATGGTAGCTGCAGTCTCCTTAGTGACTTCTTGAGGTGAGAGGCAGAGTACTATGACTCGCTCAGGGGTTTGGCACCTGGGAATAGCAGTGTTGTTAGTGTTAACATGCAGAGCTTCAACATGCTGTCCAAATAAGCTAAGAATATAGTTGTTGGCCACTTTGTTCATTACGGGGTGGGGGTGTATTTAGCAGAAATAAAAATAAACACAGGAATTTCTTGTCCAGGTCAAAGGTTGAATAGTTAGTATTCATTAGGATTCGGTAACCTGTTTTATGGCATTAGTTTGTTGGTGTTTTTATGTTTTTAAGTGGAATCTTTTTCCTTTTGAGATGCCTGTTGTACCATTAGGGGTTTCTGAAATGAGATTTATTATTGTACTTCATTCTTTGGATGAATTTTGATGCAGAACTACCAAAGCTTTAGATAGAAACTGCCGTTGTTTCCAGATTTAAAAACCATGCGTCATTTTTGAAAATGCTCAGTTGATTTCAAGTAAGAAAGAGAAAAGATGCTGGGAACCCACTCTTGGTAGTCTGCTTATATGGTTACCGTGTAACGTGTTATAATGCTGTCCCCTCATTACCCAAACCCATAATATACTGTAACTGAGGTACAGGTCTCATTAGATTTTTGGTACATTTTTAAAGTTTTCTTTTAATTCCAGCTTAGAACTGTAATTCAAATATTAATCTGTCATTTAAACTTGTATCTAGGACTTCTAGAAGCATTTCTGTGATTGAGAGATTCTCAAATTAAATTTCTACTATATTCTGAGTAGTAGATAATTCTCAAGGAGTATATTTCGTGTAAGGCCCATGAAGATAAGTGGGTACCTTTGGAAGGAAACTTGTGGGCTTTTCTTACTTTTCGTGAAGCACTCTTTGCATGTCAGGTTTTGGTACATTACAATCCTATAGCTTCACTTTTAGCAATTTTAGGAATAGAGAAAACCTAAATTAAGCTATAGCCTCAAATTAAATAGTCTCTGTGTTGTTAAGCACTGATTTCTTATAATTTAGGGCAAACTTTTTTTGTCAGTTCAGTTATCCACGCAGCTAATTTCTATCATGTTTCTCTCAAATAGAATGTGAAATTATAACTTATCAAATAAAATACTTTAAATTAACTAAACACAGGTACAGCAATAGAATCACATAATGAAAAAGGATGACTTACTTACTTTAGAGACTTTGTGTTTTGCAAACAACTCCAGGTAGCATGTTTATTAGCCTTTAGATATTTGGGATGACCTAGAATTAAATGTTTTTTAAATTGTGTTTAAGTATAGGAATATCACGTATCTTCATGTTACTGAATGCCCCGCTGGTTTCAGAAGTACATTTAAAGACATAAGGCGTTTTACTATGACCTGGAAAAAAGTATACTACAAATACTGATACATTCAGTTAGAACTGTTTGTTAAATGGTATCAGCATTCATCCAATAAACTACCACACTGTAGCTTTTAAATAATTATGTACTTAATGTTGTCATGCAGAATGAATGCTAATAATTACAACATTAAACAAAATGATTTAATGAAATTTAGAACTGGGTGGAGTCATACATAGGTGCATTTCTTGTATGGAGGTCTTCAGAGAAACACATTACCTTTTGTCACTGAAGACCTCACCATAATTCAATGGAACTAGGCTGTGATTGTAGCATGTGTTATAATTACCATCTTCCTTTCTTAATATTTTTTGAAAATATTATGCATATTTTAGTGGCAGCAAAATTTTTAGCTCAGTTACTATTTTAAATAACCTTTCAATGAGGGAGCAACTTTATATTTTGCTGTATCATCTTCTTTAGAAGGAATTTATAAATTGAATACTCACTTTTTTTTAAACTTTTTTTCTTTTTCACTTACTTTTCTGTCATTTTTTTCCCTAAATATGGAAGAGGCTCCCTAAGGCTGAATTCCAAATAAATATTTCTCTTTCTTCTGTGTTTGAGATTTGGTGGTGTAGACATTGTAGTGAAAAATGCCTAGTAAATAAATATTGCCTTATCTTTATACAGAATAGAGCTTAATTCCAAGAAATTCTTTCTTGAGGTTGTACTTCTCTCATGGAATTTTAGTTTCATTCATGTGAGAACTGTTGATGTATTTTTCAACATATACATTTTATTGTATATTAAAGGTTTTGTTTTTTTTAATATGATGCAATATTCCAGTAGATGATTACAAGCTCCCTAAATAGTGTTTAGCAGAAAATCTACCCTGTGGGCAAATAGAGGCCCTCTACAAAGGCTAAAATGGAGAAGCAATAGCAAACCATCAAGAATTTGCCTGGGCTATTTGACAAACCCTGTGTCCAAAACTCTTAGAAGGATTGTCTAATATTTGCCAGGCAAACGTCTAGTTGTACTTGGATTCTTAGAATTAGAAAAGATCATCCCTTCCTGGCTCCTCTTCTGAGAGGTGAAGAGCTAATGTCCCTAGAGATTTAAAGTCAAAGTGCCAGCTAATGACTAGCCCAGATGTCCTGATTTCCTATGTCCTTGCCCAGTGGTGGATTTTAAAGTGTCGATATTAAAATGGTTACTTAGGTTTTTGTGCAATAATGTTTTCTTTGATAATATTTGCAAGGTTTTCTCCAGCTGCAGAAATTCCATAAGTGGGTATGTGGTTTGATTTACAACTCATACTTTTACTTCTGTTATTACTTTCCTATCATAAATCTGCCCAAGTAGATTGATGCGTGTTTATTAAGTTCTGTGTATCACGTGTTTGTTTATTTTTGTAAAATGTTCTAAGACATAAAAAATGCTTAGCTCATTATAGATCTGAGGTTGGGTGTTTTGTTGCTTTTTCTTTCAGTGGATGTGGTTAGATAAGTTGGATATTGTATTCTAAACTGAGGCTAAGTAGGAGAAAATAAAGTCTGATTTAGGTGTAGGAAAGCTTGTAGGAGGCTAAGTAGGAGAAAATAAAGCTTGATTTAGGTGTAGGAAAGCTTCACGAAGCTTCTGAAGGTATGGATTTAAGAGTAAATTGGGAATTAAAAACCTTAACATTTGATTTACAGTGAAACATTAAATCTTGATTGTATTTTCCCCTAGAGTTTTAGAAATTTAATTTAAACATTGGGTAAATACATACATTCTGATACAGGGACAGATAATTTTGTTAAAGATACCTTAAGTAAAAGGTCAGTTATTATTTCTGTCAGTCTAATG
Source organism: Hydrochoerus hydrochaeris (assembly GCA_004027455.1). Taxonomy (NCBI): domain Eukaryota; kingdom Metazoa; phylum Chordata; class Mammalia; order Rodentia; family Hydrochaeridae; genus Hydrochoerus; species Hydrochoerus hydrochaeris. The sequence goes on along the minus strand of PVLA01004666.1, from coordinate 109,147 downwards.
CTTTCTTTTTAAAAGTGTTTGAGTCAAATAGTCCTGAAAGATTTTAATCTGCTATGTGCATTTTTACCTCCCTGCCTTCGCCATATGTGTGTGCTTGTGTGAATACACAGACACGTATGCAGAGAGAACTTGCACATTTTTTAAAGTCATTGAGTGAGACATTTTCTGTTTGATTTCTCAGCTGGGGAAAAGGTATCTCCAAGTCAAATCCAATATAAAGAGAGTGAGCATTGTCATTTCTATTTTCAGCTAGTAAAATATATTAAGATAAATTTGAACATCTTATTTAGAAATAAAATTGAGAAAGGTGACTTAAAATTTTCCTTTTTCTGAGGACATCTGAGGATCTAATGGATGTTGGAGTTTCTGTTAGTTACTAACAAAACAAATAATCAGAAACTACCCTGCCTTCCTGACACTTCACATTTAAGGAGGTTGATGCTCTAAAATTTGACAGTCATTTCAGTAGGCATTTTAATAAACTCTAGTGTTCAGCTGATTTTCAGTATTTATTACAAGTGACACTGGAAGAAAAATTTTAAAATCTAATCTATAATAGTAATTTTCTTTAAAAAAAAAAAAACAAAAAACTGCACTATGGGTTTTTTCCCTTAAATTTTTTTGCTGTAATGACACATTTCTTAAATTTTAAAATATTAATAGTCCTATTCTTTAAAAAGAATATCCAACCTTAATATTAATATATTGTATTTTACATGAGAGACTAATCTATTCACATATTCATGTTTATTCACTCAAAAATATGTATTGAAACAGTGATTTTAAAAAATGTATTGATTGTTTGCTTTGTCCCAGGCATCCTATTTCCTGTCACAATAAAGATAACACATCTTAATAGCTGAAATAACACATGATTAACTTCATTTAGTGCTTTCAATGTGTCTCATGCTTCTGTGTCTCCCTATGTAGTAGAAAGTTTTATACTCCTCGCTCAAATGAGAAACCTGCATCACAGAAGGTGCGAGTGTCCATAGCTACGCTGCTGGTGAAATAGAAGGCAAGAATTGAGAGCCAGAACCAGGGAGCTTAGCCCAGTGTCCTTGGCCACATATAGATAAAGAAGGTTTAAAAAAGAAAAAGAAACTTCATATTAATTTGATGTGTTTCATAATGCTCTTTGATGTCTCTGAAATAGTGATACTACTTGCCTTTTTCCAGTTGTGTGTGTTTTCACTGTGGATGATTTTCTTTGGCATAGGAGTTTTTGTGTGTCTTGCTCGTATATTGACTTGTTTTAAAAGTCCCATCATTTCACGCCCCCTTTTAAAGACATGTCAGAGTGGTTAAGACCACTGGGACTCTGCTGGATAACCTGGCATTTGTTTTGAATGTGCAGCGCAGTCCTGTCACTTGTATTCCTTACCCTCTTACATTCTTAAGATGAGTAGGTATAGTTGTGCTAATAGCCCTTTGTTTGAAACTCAAGATAATTTTAAGCTTCTTTGCTAAATTGAAAATACTGAAAATAAATTTCTCAGGTCTCTTGGAAAGCACAAACCTGTGTCATCAAACTGGCCTAATCTGATGAGCAAAGGATGCAACTGGCAGTTTAGAACTACGATGTGAGGATTTTGTACTTGCCACTTTCCAGCTTAAAACTACAAGTCTTACGGTTAAGCATCGTATGTTTTGAGGAAAAATTCCATAGATTTACTTTCCTTTTTTAAAATTACAAAATATTTTCTCAATTCTTAATCTAACCATGGGAATCTGAGATAAATATTTACTTTTGTCAGGTACTGAAATATTTGATAACTAACTGGATATTATTACCAGTTTCAGCTATTGTATTAGTGATGAGATACATAAAATAAATGCAAATCATTCTTAACATGAGTAGCTATGTGGATTTCAGAAGTTATAGCAGTCAGTTTTTTTTGCTTCCTTTTCTGAACAAGTCATGACATAATTCCAGTTCCTCTTTCAACTTTCTGAAATGTCTGCTCCATGTTAATATTATGATATATGTAATCTACAAAAAGTGCCCTCCAAAGTGCAAATTTTCCTTTTTCAATCTAGTATATCAAGCTCATTTTTAGCTGGTTTAAATACATAAGTATTTAAATACATTTTTAAAATGATTCTATTAGCTTGACCCTAGGTCTCTGTAACCTTTCAGATGTATTATTAATCAAAAGAAGTCAAACTTTAAACATCTCACCTGAAATGGATTGATCTCAATTTTATAGCCACTGTCTTTTCATAATAGTCAAAGATAAGAGTTTAAACCGTGTCAATTTAGAGTACTTAAAGGTGTGCAAGTACTTCATTGTCACTTAATAGACTTTCACCTATGTCTTGTTTTAGATCTGAACAGGTTTCCTTTGACCTCAGAATCACTAACACAAGGAAAATTATTGTTTCATGAGAACATGTACCCTCTTTGTTCCCCTGTTGCATAGAATAATAAATATTCCCAAGGTTTAGGAGTAAACATGGTCCTATTAAATGCTATTTTCTAATTGTTTTTTTAAAAAACTTAACTAATCAAACTGATTTTCTTGTTAAACAGAACTAGCTTTAGAGTGCTTCTTGAGCATTTCCCCCCCTCAGTTCACTACGGAAATTTGAAATTGGGATCTACCTGGATTTGCTTTTTAAATCTACTTTAGTTCAATGCCAGATTTGGTTCCCAAACAAACCAAAAAACACCCCTAAGTTCAAAATATTCAAAACAAACAGATATACAAACCCAGTTTTTCCCTTTTCACTAGAAACTGCTTGATGATAACATGCTGTGAGTATAAAAAAAACATAAGAGAGCCTTTAACATAACAGGAGAGAGCCGCAGCCCTGGTTCTGCAACTCGCTGCCAATTGAAGGAAGGAACGCTCTGACTGTTGGGACTTTTAAATCTAGACTTAAAAGTTATTTGTTCTGTTTAGCATTTTTAAAATGATTCTATTAGGAATTGTATGTGCTTCAGTTTTAATTTTAACTCATAATGATTGTAAAGCACCCTGGGATGCTTGTATGAAGGGCGCTACAGAAATATAAGATTGTATTGTGTTCTAATATGCTGTTTTATTATGGAGTGCTAGAGTTTCATCATGGACATTGCATAAGGTTGCAGAATTCCTCATTGTGGAGAAGGTAGCTGACCTCTGTTAACAGTCTGTTGTTCCTTCTGTAGTTCTTTAAAACTTTATTCTTTTTAATCTTTTTTTTTGTTGGAAAATATTGATTATTTTGTATTGCAATATTTTCCCATAGAAATGCTAATCTAATTTAGCTTACTCAGAGGGGCTAAAGATGTAAACCAGATGATACCTTGGAAATAAAGAAAAGATTAAAGCTTTAATTGTTTTTATCATTGGAGATTGTGTTCTTACATAGATAATAAGACCTGGTCCTTCATTATTGGGTACCACTGACTGTCAGAGACTTACACCATTTTTCTGTCAGCTATTCCAAAACAATCAAAAATGTGGAGCTAAACTGGAATTACAAAACTTGGAATTTCCCCTGAGTTATTTTAACATACAGTTATTTCTTGGAGCAATGCATTTCTTCAACAACTTTATTCTGGCACTTTTTACATGTGTCTTTTTCATTGATCTTTATCAGTTCTCTTGGTGAGGCGGTGTCACCATAGCAATTCAGAATTGAGCTTTGTCATGACCAGCTGTACCAGCTTGGGCAAAGAACTTCTCCATGTCTCAGTTTCCCTATCTTATAAAAGAGGAAGAGAACAGTACCAAGTCTTTAGTATTACTGTCAGAATTAAACGATACTTGTAAAACATTTAAGATATTTCTCAACTGTGAAGTATACAGTAACTCGTTTTTATAAAATGTAGACATTGAGAATTTGAAATTATACTTGTACATGTCACATGGTTTAAGAAACTTAATTGCTATTTAGATTGTGATACAAGCTTTTTTTTATTAGTGGAAAAAACCAAGATTATTTTGTTTGTTAAAAAGGGACCTTATTATAATGGATTTTCACCTTTAATGGATACTTTTATAAACAACCTTACTTACAATCTTTATAAAGTTAGGACATATTTTTAATGGAAATGAGGGAAGATTTGGCATTATTTAGAAGTAAATTCATTTGCAAGTTAAGCAGATGTGATCCTTACAGTAGACAAGGTCATTAAACTGTCCTCAGGATGTTTCACTTTTCCTTTATCAGCACCCAGTTCTCTGTCCTTTATGTGCCTACCAGTTTTCTTATTACATTTAATTGTGGATTTATATTTCACCAAACTAAAAGCACATAACTTGTGAATTTCTTTTTAAAAGACCTACTGATACTCCCAAGTTATCATGTTTTTTGTGTATTTTAGTATTCTTTAGTACATGTACAAAACTTATTATAAGCAGGACAAAAGTCTTGAGGGTAAAATGGACTAAGTGATCAAATAAATGTTTTAAAAACACTAATTATATCTCACAGTTAAGCACTTTTTGGTAACTTTCTAAAAAGCATTTCTATGCATATTTTATATTTTTCTTTCACAACTGAACATGTATTTCAGCTTAGCTAATAATTTTCATTGTGTTGCAATTGTGTTATATCTGAGACACACACAATTTAACTGTTACTTCTGTGTGTCCATTTTCTTTTCAAATTCAAGAGAAAAAGAGGGAAAATGCCATTTGACAGATCCACATGATTTATATACAAAGATGGTACTGGCAAATGGAAATGTTAGCATTTGGAGTCACCCAATGTTTGTTCATAGTATCTGGTCCTTGGTTGATGTTCTGAAGTCCAATATTTGCAGTGGAGACTCCATTTAGTGCTATAAACATATAATGTTTTAGAGTCAGTATATAAGAGTCCAGAATCACTTGAATTTAAAAAGAACTACAAGTGTGGATAACTATTCATCCATTGCAGAAGGAGTCTACGCAACTTGGGGCATCCTCCCGTCTGCATTGGCACCAGCACTTTATTTCATGGTATGCAGCCCATCCCAGTTCATTCTTACTGTTTTCACTGTAACTCCTGAAGAAATGATTACCAGAGAAGGATGACATTTTCCTGAAAGATGTTTGTAATATTGATAGAGATGAAACCAGATTAATGTGATTTCTTTATGTCCTAGTCCAGAGATGACATTGGTTTATATTTATCCTGGAGACGGGAAATTGTGGCTAAAAGCTAATGGTGATGAGTAAAATACAGAAGTTAAAGTCATGGTTTAATCCTTATTGTCCTATCTAGTTTTAAGTCAGATCTGAGTAGAGTTCATGGACTCATGGGGGACTTCTGATGGTTCATGCAGATCCTGAAGTAATTCTTTAGGGAATTATGTAGAGTAATAGCTGTATCAATTCCAAGAGATTCCCTGTGATGTAGCTGAAGGTTGGGGCTACATCCCCACCTCCGCCATTTTTAGGCATAATGGTTTAAAATTGAATAGTGTTCAAATAATGAAGGAATGCAAAGAGAGAGGATGTAAGGTCTCTTGAGAAGAGTTACCAAGCCTAATTGTAATATTTACTTTGAGAAAAAATGAATTGTTCAGAGTATTTGAGTTCTCTTGTTTGAGTTCTTGTGCACCTTTTCAGAATTCTGTGTTTAGGACCTATGAAATGTAATATAAATTTGGTATCTCTTTCTGCCTCTAAACCTACATACTAGAAATTTTAATCTGTGTAGGAGGTGAGAGATTTGTCCAACCAAGGGCATCAGAGAAGGAATAAGCAAGCATTCCCTATATGTCTTAAGTTGGTGCAGAGCACCTTAGATTCAGAGTATCAGAAAATAACTTCTGCCATAAAAACCAAATAAAACTTGATCAGAAAAACAATATGAAAATTATATTTGAGTTAGCATAACGCTTAATGATTATAATTTATAATACTTACAATTTCATTCATAAGTACAATGCCATAGAGTTTTAATCTCCCTAAAAATAAAAGTGTAGTTGAAAATGTTTACACAGTGAGTGCCTGAGAATGAATGTGTCCTACAGTCAGCTCTTCTCACTCTGAAAGACGTAAGCATTTCATAGACTTGTAATTCTGTTAGAAGGGGCTTTGAAGATTAAATTCTCTTCATATTATACTGTGTGTGTAGTTGAGATATCACATATCCTTTAAAAATACATCTGTTAGCCACTACTTTATAAATTAAGTTCTATTTACTAAAAATTTGTTTTGAGTTAAAAAGGTATCAGTGTAGTTAGAAAGATCTAGCTAAGTACTTAAACACAAGCACAAAATAGAGAATCTGGTCAAAAGATATTATGTGGGGATTATGTAAAATTACTTTAATTATGTGAAGGAGCCATCATATGAACTGTAAGCCAATGTTTTCTTTAAAAGTTATGAATTGGGTTTTTAAATAATTAAATAAAATTTCTCTGCTTTGAAATGATCACATTTTCATTTTTAGGAAATGTATTAGGAAAATTAAAACAGAATTGGGTATGTCTTTTCTTTGCTTCCTTTTGTATTTCTTTGTAGCTTTATACCGAGTTTCCATTTTTAGTGATATGTCTGGGTTACTCTGTAAAAATGCCATTTTCAAGGCACTTGGCTGGATCAAGATGGCAGGAGTCATAAATCTGACAATTGAAGTTTAAGTAAAATTTGGAAGTGATTAGTCTCTTCTCAACAAATTGAGATTTCAGATAAACCCCAGTTGTCTCTCCCAAGAGAATAGTTTAGAAAGCTACAGAGGATCCAAAAGAAAAGATACAGATAACATAAGCTAACAAGCACAAACAGATATTATACTTAGAAGTCCTGCTGTTTGCTTTCATAAATTGAAGCCCATCTCCTATTCTTTCCATTCACAAATACCAGACGGGGACTACCTGCTAATTTTCAACAAATTTATTCCGTGTCAGCATCTCATGGGATACCTCTTTAGAGACTGTTTATAGTATTTGATATATTTTTGGGAATTCAAGAAAACTCCATTTAAAGAGGATCTCTCCTAAAACTGTTTGAATGTGGAGTTAATTCAGTTGTGTTCAAATATAAAGTCTGACTTTGAATTTTCTTCCAATGTATAAGAAACTGTTATGAAAATTGAGGCCATAGGAAAACAGGACAGTAAAATCTGAAGAGGGTGATCAAGACCCTGTAAAGTTGTACTTACCAAAAAATACAAAATAATGTAAAGCTGGTAGTTTTACAGTTGTTTAGTAAATGTTCACTTTATTAAAATTATAAAAAGATACTTAATATCTTTGTATCATTAATATAATACATAAAATGGTTACTGTCAAGATTAGTTTTCTAGCCCAGAAAATTAACTGTAGGTCGTTGCATCTCACTTTGAGTAGACTGATTTTACTTTTTTTTAAAATACACGTTCTGCATGTCTGGGCATTCATTCAGAAAGTAATTACTTTAGACTTTATACCAAAGATATTAGCAATAATGTGCTTTCATTTAAACATGGGCATAACAGATACATATTACAGACAAAGTCGAACCACAGAATTTGCCTTATAGAATTAAACCTGTGCAAGATTATTCCCCTTGCTGTCTCTCTAGAGTATTCCAATTCAAAATATACCTTCCTCCTTACAGAAAAAGATATTCAGATTCCTTAGTTGAAATTAATTAGCATTCAGAAACCAGATAGCATGTTTTTGGGTATTCATGAGATCTCTGTTTGAAAAAAATGTTTTTAACTTGTAGAAATGTGTTGCAACACACAGATGGGAAGAAAAAGAAAAAAAAATCTCTTTAGCAAGCACTGTGTGTAAAAGGAATATTACATTTTGCACGCTCCTGATTGCTCTGTGTAAACAGTTTTTGACATCTGTCTTTATAGTTTTCGAGGAGAGGAAGACTTTGTTAAAAGAATCATTTTTATACAGCAGTCACCATTTCAGTCTTGCTTTACCTGTATTATGAAAGCAGATGGTCTGCATGTCTTTTGAATATTTATAACTATCAAAAACAATCTCTTGCTATTCACCCTTAGGCTTATGAGATGTCAGGACTGTTCTGGTTGAAAAAAATCATCTTGGGTGTTTACAGAAAGAGGATTACATTAAGCTGAAATGACTATACATTTTCCAGTTTAATATTTGTCCATCAGCTGTTTAATCGTATTTAGATAATTGTGTAAATAAGATGTTGTAGCCCTCGCCCTCTCTGCTGAGGGAACCTGAAAGCTTTAAACATGGGCAAACCACCATTTGTAGATGCTATTTCTACCTCCTCCTACCTCAGTTAACCCATCTGCAAGTCCTTAGTAAGTTTGGATCCTGATAACGCAGTCCTGCTTAAAGAAAAAATAAATGTGCACAAAAAGCCAGTATGGAGATCACATGAAATGCCATGGAGCTGCTGGCTTCCGGTACAGGCTGTTTAGTTTACTAGAGTATATTGTAATATGCAAATATGGTACAGCACTCCTATTACCCTTTAAAGACGGCATGATTTTCTCTTTATTCTCTATGAATGTGTTTTGAGGGTATTTTGGATAACTTTTGGTATAGTGGGGGTTAACTGTTTTTTGACTGGAAGCTGAGCAATCAGAGATAACAGATTTTGCTGTGGTTGGTTGATTTGGCAGAAAAGCATGAACAGTTTTGGTTTAAATGATTGAATAACCTGATTAGCATTGTTTTGGGGTGGGTTTTTTTGGTTGTTGTTAAAGGCACAACAAAGCAATTTTAAGAGTAATCAGATCACTGCCTTTCCCTAATGATGAATCTTTTTTTGAGAAGGTCTCACTTCTCCAAAACCGATTCAACAGCTACTAAGGTGATCACGTTAAAAAAAAAAAAAAAAAATTAAAAAATCTGTGCCCTTTCCTTTGTGTTAGACATATCTATCTACAGAGTCTATGATACCATGGCAGAGGTTGGAAAAAAATATAACATTCAGAAAAATTATGTAACCTCAGTGAATTCCATGTGGTTGGGTTTTTTTTGTTTGTTTTGTTTTCAAATTGTGAAACCTGCAGATTTTAGTGCAAAGGTTCTGAATGTTCTAACTATATGTAAGTCAGGCTTTAGAAAAATTCCACCCTTACCTTTTCACAATTAGAAAGGTTATAAATAATGTATTTGGCTGAAAAGGAAGCTCAGCCTGTGGCAGATGGTACCATTCTAGAGGACTGGGGTTTCTGTGAAGATGGCATTCTTTCAGATCGGAACTTCAGCAGACACAGAAAGAACTGAAGTTCCTCGTGGGGAGTAGACATGTGCTTTATGGATCTTAGAAAAGCTTACAACTTGGCTCCTAGGATGAGAATATTGTGTCACACTGAGGTTATGAGACCCACAGCCAATTTCTGCCAATATTTACATTGTATTTTCCCATACTGGAAGTCACGGCCTATTTATTTATTGGTGTACTTTGTAGCATTTGAACTTGGGATGTTTGCTTCTTAGGTTGTGTCAGTTGGATTATTTTATTCCTAGAACACTGGTGTTTTTATTCATACTGGTTACTGAGCAAGAAACTTGCCATACAAGTTGTGTCTTTTTTCAAAGTGATTTGAAGAGCTCATATAAATAGATACCAAGAGAGAACTGGAATGACTTAACCACTGAGCACTGCAACTTCCGAGACATCTGTTTGGATGTATTTTGAAAAACTTGGGAAGGGATCTCTTGCAAATTAGTGAACAAAGGTTTTTGAAACTATGATTTCTTTTGTGACAGTTAGAAGTGGTAGATTTTAAAGGTTTATGTAATGATTAAACTGCCATTGTCTGTGATGTTTAAGGAAAGAAAAAGGGAAGAAATGTGTTGGTGGCCTGCAGTAGTGATTTTACTGATCCTTTATCAATCATCTGATTGTGCCCAAACCTGTGGTGAGTCCAGACTGTACCAAGATAAGACCTAAGGTTTGGGTTGTGGTAAGTCTGATAAGTGATGTGGTGGCAGAATGCATAGGATGTTTGGCAAGTCTGGAAAGGGCCCACAGAAGCAGATCCTTGAGCTGTATCTTGAAGGATGGACAGCAGCTAGCCTGAGATGGGAGCAGGCACAGGACTCCACCTCAGTTGTGCCTGTGTTTACTTGATGTCAGCCACCAGGCTGGCCAGCTTCAGAAAATGCCACCAGATCAGAATGTTGGCCCAAATGGAAACACTTCCCCTGTTATCCTTAATAATAGTACATTCTTCACCCTTCCTTAAGAAAATTTGACTTAAATCATTTTCAGCATTTTATCTGATATCTTTCTGTTATTTATAGTTGACTGATCTATATAATCATATAATAGAAAGCCATTGAGGAGGAGTAGGCGTAAGAGTTGTCATAGTAATTAGCATAAGTTCATGCTTGATATCTGTCTTCTAGGCTCTGTGTCCTACTTGTATCACTTCTGTTTTATTTTCTGTCTCTTCAGGCCTTTATTTTCCTAGTAACTTGACCCATGGTTGACATACAATGGGAGTTCAGTAAATATACCTGAAATGGCGAGGGGGATCCCTGAGCGAATGGATTTTTTTTTTAAAAAACCCTAATGTAAATGCTACTGTTACTCCTGTTTAATATGGAAAACTGCAGTAGGATTGTCAGTAAATTGACCCAAGATCCTGTTTCTAGTGTCTGACACACCTCGCATTTGAATACAGGTTTATTTCTATTCCATTTCATCAGGTGCAGGTTTAATAAATGCCAGGCACTGGGGTGGAAAATAACATGGAGCATCAGTCCTATGTGAATTTATAGCTTTACACAATATTTTAAAACCAGTGTCTGCTTTTAATTGATGTAAGGATCTCAAGCCTGAACAAAGAAAACAAAAAAACGAATCCTGAGTCTTTTTTATTTAAGACACAGAACTGGGTCTACTCCATACCTCCCCACCACCCAGAAAAATATTACCAGTGTTAACTTTCTGTTACTTTTATCAGAGCAGTAGGTGTTTCTGATTTTTTGAATTTAAGGTTACAGTATGGATTATCATTTCAAACGCCGTGGGTACCATATGATTGTGTAATCTCTCTTCTGCCACCAGAATTCACTAATCTACTTGTATGTAGTGTCTAAGTCTGCAGTAGGGACTTTACCAGAAGAAAAAGAAAATTCCTGGAAGTGGGTATATGATCAGTTCAATTATATGTATTTATGTATATTGTGTTAATAAAATAGAGATGATCCCAAATCACCTCAATTATGAAATTGTGCCCTGTTCTTTAACAGTGCAAAATGGTTGCAATGGTAAAAGTTTTCTCTGGGGTGTGTTATATAACCTGTGAATTAGCCTTTTAATCATGTTTTGCTTGGGCTAATATTTATATTAATCAGTTTGCCAAACTACTACTTGACAGAGTAGACAGCACTTAGAAAAACCACTTGACAAATACAGCTACCACTTTAGGGTTAAGCAAGGGCAAGGGAAGCTTTGACAGTGATGCACAGATGGATATTATTTTCCACATATGGATAGTAATGAACTACACAGCACTGTTACATATGGGCTTTAGTTTTATAAAAATATTCCCGAGTTTTTTTCACATACCCTATAGATTCATTTTTTTCCTCCTGTATATCTCCATGGTTGATTCAGTGAATCACATCAGGATGATTTGTTTACATTATCTGTCTGCTTAATAAATGGTAAGCATATTGTAGGCAGAGGCTTTGTCTTGCCCATCTTTGTATCCTTAATACCAGCCATGTATATAATATAGGTCTGCATCAAAGAGTAAATTTCATAGTATAGCACTATTGGCAAACTGAAGTAGACTGGATGTTAGTCAAAAACCTCAGCAAAATTTAGATATTCCATGCATTTCTAAAAAAGCGAGACATAAACTATGTCTCACACATCTATGTTCTATTATATTAATATATAAGAAACTGTCAGGATGTCTTGGTAAAGAGTAATAATTTTTTTAAAAATTGGACCAAAGTGGAAGAACATTGCCTGTCATCCATTTGCAGAATCACTGTTATCCATCAGTGAGCTCAGTAGTTTTATTAGTGTCTGACTTTATTGATCCATCATTACAATAGAGTAAGTGAGATTGAAGCTGACTGATTGTTAACTGGATCAGGTAATCTTCTGGCTCTGGTTTTGGCAACCTTGCTAAGTGTCTTTTTGCACTGTGGACTATGGGAGGCTCTTAGCGAAATTGCAAATTATTGGATTAATGGCAGAGCATCACCAGCACATTAAGAATGTCTTTTTAGAGAAATAAAATGTGAAAATGACTATAAAGTAGAAAGTGTCAAAAAAAACCCATCACAGTGCCTCTTAGCAGAGATAGCTGTATTTTACATAAATAATGCAACTTAAGCTTATCCATCACTCCAAATTCTTTAGATCTCCCAAATTTACACATTGCAGAAATGTGTGCATGCTACAAAATTAACACTGATAATGGATGTCAGGAGAGTTAATAATAACCAAAGAGCTTTCCATTAGAAGTAGCTTGACAGAGATAATGATATAAAAATACCTTTGTCCCAAAACTGGCTTTTCTGGTTGTTCACTGCTCTTAAACAATGCTGCCTTCTATAAACTATTTCCTCACAGAAGAACTGAAGTCTGAAATGTATCTTTTCATGTTTCTCCTCATGAGGACAAGGGATAGCTTGGTGATATATAGTCTCATTCCTAAGACTCATTAGGAAATTAATTTAGCTGTTATTAGAGAGTATGCATAGTATGATTTAAAAGAACAAAGTATTAAGTCACTAAAAGCACCAAAACCAAACTTTTCTGGGGAGAGAACACTTTTATTTATTGAAATGCTTTTCTTTATTGGGGTTTTTATTTTTATTTCTTTTAGTTATACATTAAAATCATTTTTATTTTATGTATTATATGATTGAATATTTCCAGGCTTTTATTTAAAGCCAGATAAAGTGACATAATAACTCATTTTTTGTGGTATCCTTGACAAATTTAATAAGTATGAAATATAAATATTAAAAATTTTAATAGCTAATTGAAATTCAGAACTCAATTTTTACTGTAGGTAAATTCAGGAATAAGATTGTGGTATGCCTTTTTCTTCTGATAGAGGATATCTGTGAATAGTTTTGTTACTTCTCAAATGTGACCAGTTGAACTTTGAATAGTATGAGTGCTCCTCCAGTTGAAATCCTAATAATAAAAGGAAAGTGTAAATGGTATTTCTCAAATTTTAATGTGCATGTGAATTAGATCCCCTGGAATCTTGGTAAAATGCCAATGCTGATTGTTAGAGGCCGCAGGTAAGGCCCCCAAATCCTGCATTTCTAGCAAGCTCCTTGGTTGATACCCATATTGTTGATCCCTGGAACATAATATTTAGAGTAGTATGGATGTGTACTGCCCAGTCACTAATCCTCAGAGGATTTTCAAATTGCAGTCACAATGTCTTCATGCGTTTGGATTTCTTGGGACCTGTGAATTATATCAGGCTAGGAATAGCGGACTTTGGTGGAAATTGGATAAGTAATGCTAAGGTGAAAGTCTGTAGGTTTGCTTTATACTGGTCTCAGTGGGCTATTGCCTGGTACTTAAATAAACATTGGGTAGTATATTCAATGAATTTTAAGAAGTTGAAGTGTTAAGCTAAAGTGTGAAACAAAAATGTATTGGTCATCAGTTGATTAAAAAAAGTTTGCATAACTGAAATTATTTCTGTGTTTTATCTTGTGATACTGTGTGTTACAAATGTTCTCCCCCTCTTCACACAGAGTATGATTTCTTCCATTGTGAACAGCACTTACTATGCAAATGTCTCAGCAGCAAAATGTCAAGAATTTGGAAGGTGGTACAAACATTTCAAGAAGACAAAAGATATGATGGGTAAGCAAAAAAATCATTGCACTGGAAGCTACATACCATTACTTGTCATTTAGGGGTTTATCAAAGTCACATCTTAAGCCAGGTCTTTTGATTGCCCAATTAGAGATCAATTTAGAATGTTTCTTTGAGGGTAGGGAGTGGGATATGAGTATAATGAGATAATTAAATTCAATAAATGTTTGTGTTTAAATCAGCCAAACTGACTTGGTTGTCAGACATGCAGGAAATCAAGGCGTGAGGAAGGGAGCTGTCATTTTTTAATATCTCAGTGAAGACCTAACCAGGCCTTGAATGACTAATATTAGCAGTAATTTCTCTCAGAAGTAGAATATGCTTTTAGGGCTTTGGTTTTTGTTTGAAGGAAACAGGACCTGTTTTTATAACTATTTTTTAAGGAAAATAAACTAGTAATCTTATTAAACTATATTTATAGTTTGTACAATTGAGATCCAATAAGTTCCAGCCCCAACACTCCCATAAGTTAGGCACTTTGATGAGCATATTGGTTTACCATTGCATAATTTCTAAACTTTTCAACGTTGCATTGTATCTTGACATGCAGTGCTGTCAATATTTGTTGTGCAAGAAATATGATAAAATTATCTGCAATGTAAAATCTCAGATAAAGTCTGGGTGCTGCTCTTAAGCATTTAGATTGTGGCCTTTTCTCCATATTAAGTCTGTTAGTGCTCACAAAAGCAAACACTGTGGCTGAGGTTAATGTTCTAATTTCTATTAATGATTTCTTCCACATAGTTGTACCAAGTATATATTTTAAAATAATATAGGAATGGGATGTTTGGTACACATAACATGCCTTGTTTAATTCTATTTCTTATTTCTATTATATTCATTTAATAGGAATAACTATAACTTTTCCTAAAGATTTTAAGAGATGAGGGAACTTGTATTTTGAACATGGTTTAGCTTTTAATATTTGAAGAAAAGCTATCTGTCTACCAAAACAGATTCTTTGCCTTTTATAGCTTAGAGCTATAATGAAGACTATGCATCATTTTTGGAATAATTGCTTGAATTACTATTCTCTGTGAATGGCCCACTTGGGCTGATATCACTGGTAGAAATTAAAGGTTTCCCCCTCCAATTCTTAGTTATATTTTGCATTCATCAGTGAGTATAGCAATATGGTACATTCCTCTAAATGTAAAACCTGCATATTTAATGACAAGAGGAATGAGGATTAAAATCAAAATACTCTCTACATGGGAAGTATGGTGTAAATTTGTAAAGGTTTACCTATTCACATGCTTAGCCTTTTCAGTCAAGCACGTCAAACCAGGGTCCCTCTGTGTAACAAGTATTTAACTAGCTTAGACCCGACTCTTTGTCAATGCATATGAGCGACCTAGGCAAGGAAGAAGCATTCATCCTGGGTTAGTGGAAATACATTATAAAATAGTAACAGTATCACCATTACCACTGAAATGACTCCTTTGCTCTTTCTTTGCAAGATTGCCTTTAGCATCTGAACTTATCACGTAGCCTAGGCTGGCCTGGAACTCACTGTGATCCTCCTGCCTCAGCCTCCCAAGTGCTAGGATTATAACTGTGCATCACCATGCCCAGCTACTAGCATTGGCTTCTTGAAAAAAAAATTGGGTTTTAACAGTACAGGATGTACTATCTTACTATACAATAAATCACTTGCTTTCTTTCCAAGAAATGCTGTTTGCAGAAATATTTATTGTCCATGGTGGTTAAACTTGAACAAGCTGTGTAAGATACTCAGCTTGATGTTCAGCTCTAACACTTGGTTATTTTTAGGCCCAGTTTTAAGATATCTTCATTCTATAGACTATGTCTTTGTATTTTCTGTTACATAAAAATTGAATTTAGATAACATTTTAGGTCAAATTTTTTTCTTTCACACTTTCTTCCTGAGTTACTGAAGTTAATATATGTCAGGAGAAAATGTTCATAAATTTGTTTTCCTTACTTGCTTTTCTCATACTTCTGAGCTCATGATAAGCCTTTAAGCAAGTAAAATTTTTCTATAGGCCATTTTAAAGTAAATTATTATTTATAGAAACTTACTTGAAGCCATAAGTGAAAATGAGTAACAGTGTGACCCTGTAGCTACTCACAGAATCAATTTGGATATAGTAGATTTCATCCCTCAAATCTAAGCTACATTTTAAAAACTGAGATCTGTGGTGTTGCCTCACTTTGAAAGACCGTGGAATCGTTAAGAAGAAGAAAATAAAACTGCAGTCCGGTAAGTTCCATCTTGAAATTTTCTTCATTTCTTTGGCTCTTCAGCGTGCCCTGTGCCTACTGTCTTTTTTTATTTAGGAAATGACCCGAAATCTCTGTGGGTGCCCACCGGTGGTGACTGAACATGATCTCACTTTCTGTCCCCTTCAGTTGAGATGGATAGTCTCTCTGAACTATCCCAGCAAGGGGCAAACCATGTCAACTTTGGCCAGCAGCCGGTCCCGGGGAACACAGCTGAGCAGCCTCCGTCCCCAGCACAGCTTTCCCACAGCAGCCAGCCTTCTGTCCGCACCCCTCTTCCAAACCTGCATCCTGGGCTTGTATCAACGCCTATCAGTCCTCAGTTGGTCAACCAGCAGCTGGTGATGGCGCAGCTGCTGAACCAGCAGTATGCAGTGAATAGACTCTTAGCCCAGCAGTCCTTAAACCAGCAATACTTGAACCATCCTCCCCCCGTCAGTAGATCTATGAATAAGCCTTTGGAGCAACAGGTTTCAACCAACACAGAGGTGTCTTCCGAAATCTACCAGTGGGTGCGTGATGAACTAAAACGAGCAGGAATCTCCCAGGCAGTATTTGCACGTGTGGCATTTAACAGAACTCAGGTCAGTTTTGTTCTTTTTGTAAATTGTTTTGCTCTCTCTTCCCTTTCCCTGCCTTACTTTCTTCAGTTCCATGTAGGCTCATATTTATTCTTTGACTCTGTACTAATATTTCATTTTTCTCTTCACATGATATTGCTTATTCTGGTAGAACCTAAATTTTTTAACTGCTCTCCCTATAGTAGATCTCCTCTCTCAAAGGATGCCTGTGTACAGATTTATCCCAAGACAGAGGACTTTCAAGAAGAAATTAAATATGAAAACATCTCACACTGGCATCACCCATGTTCTTATATGATAGAAACATAAACCGTTAGTGATAGAAGGTTGAAAAAGCATCATGAGTTGGTCAAGGCCTTGGATAAGATCCTAGGCTTCAAGCTTAGTGTATATTCCATCTCCACTGATATCAAACTTAAGTATGTAAATGTGCTTTGTTAAGCTTTTTTCTATAGCAATATTTTTGACTCTTTGGAACTCAATAACAATTTACTGGTATTTACTTGTAAGCAGTCATTTAAAAAATTTAATAGGGTATTAACATAAAATGTTGCTTAGCTTTGTCTTCTGTTTCGTGTTATTATTAATGTTCTTCCAAATCTATTCTTTAGACCAGAGATCAGCACACTTTTTCCTGTAATAAGTAACCAGATAGTAAATATTTTAGACTTTGAGGGCCATCAAAGCTCTGTTGCATTGTAGGATGAGCAGCCATAAGCAATACACAAAAGGGCATCTACCGAACAGGCCATGAGGTAGATTTGGTTTGCTGGCCTTGGTTTACAGATCCATCTTTCGACTTCCAGTGATATATGTGTGGATTTCTAATATTTATACCGTGTCCTCCTGGCAAATTCCTGTGAAGACGTTATCCATTACCATGGATGGTAGTTAGAGGGACATGGAAAAAAGATATATGATCTGAGAAGTCATAAGATGAAAGATTTTTGAAAAGCTCTAAGCAAATTGACACTATTAAACTGTGAATGAAAAGATTTGTTTTCTTTGTTTAGATACCAGTATCATATGTATGTTTATTTCTGGCCAAGGCACACTAAAACATGAGAACATCTAACTTTGATGAGCTTGAAGACCTTTTTTCTTTTAACCTTTAATTTGTTTTACCACTGTTCTTTCTTTGGTCAGGTTATTTTTAATTATTTTTCTGACTGTATTTTTCTTGTATTTTAAGTTATCTTATGATTATTAAGAATAAAATTCTAGTATAGAGGTTATTTAGTATTAATTCCTTATTGGCAGTTTCCATACTTAGGAGAACCCCAACTGTATCTTATTTTTGGTTGTCTTAACTAGATTGGGAGTTAGGAAACTGAACAAAAGGGTTTTTTTTTTTTTTTTCAGTTTTCTCAAACATATATGTGTGCATGTATATATAATATATATATGTGTGTGTGTGTATATAGTATTTATATGTGTGTATAATATATTTGTGTGTGTCTATATTATATATGTAAGTATATTTGTATCTCAGGTCAATGCAATGGACCTTTTATAGTCCTGAGTTTTTACTTAGTTCCGTATTACTTAGTTCCAGCTTAGAGCTGTTCATTATTAGCTAGCAATTTTAATATGACATTTAATTTTAGTTAGGGACAATCATTAAAAAAAAAAAAAAGAATCCAAAATTGGCTTTCTAAATATTCCTGTTTCTGGTAACATTCTTTATTTTTGTAAACACAGTACTAGTAATTCTCAGTACTGGGCAAAAAAAAAAAAGGACTCTACATAAAAGTACAATAATGCTTGTTGAATTCAATTAAATGCCCACAGACAAAGACAACATTGCCATAGACACAAATTATAGATTTATTGATAAGTGTTTTGAAACTTGAGCAGTTAATCTTACAGCACTGTGGAAAGTGCATTTATGGTGTGCTGAGCTGAGCTGAGCTGAGCTAGGCCAGTGACCACTGTCCCTGAAGTTTTCCTGGGCTCTGATGCCACAGCTCTTACTGTTGACCACTGTTTGTGCTTTTGGTTGTTACTCTGAAAAATGCCACAGATATCTATAAGATTTATTACTGGAAGAAAGGTAGAATTTTCTTCTTTTATATCAACTTAATCTCCTTGAAAAGATGGGTATCTCTGTAGTTGACATTAAATATAACTTTACATTCTTGAGGATGACAAAAGAATGAAAACCGGGTATAGCTTCCAACAGGTACCACTGTTTAAATAGTCAATTTAGAAAAAAAGTACTACCAAAAATTATTTGGGGGCCTGGCTATAAAGGAGTTTGACTATAAATCTTTATATTGATAATTGACGCTTTTAGTAGAAGTAGACACTGGGGCATATTTGAAGCTGTTTGATTTAAATAGAAGTGATTTTATATGTATATTTAAATGTTCACTGGCTGATGACTAGCTTTTGCACACGCAAGCATGTATGTATTTTCAGCGGTCATACTTAAAAATCATGCACACACAGCTGCTTTTAATGATTATACATTCATATGAATGCATGTAGTGTGTTTATTTCAGAGTGTATGCATTTCAATAAAAGCAGGTGCAGACTGAAAGTATGGTGAGTGTGGAGTACGAAAATACACATGCTAATGCATATGTATAGAAAAGGAGCTCTGCAGAGTTAAATTGCACATCACACATTTGTGTGCATTTATTACAATACGTAATTCCAGCTCCAAGTTTTAAAAAATTAATGTAAAGTATGTACATAAGAACAGTTATATGATATAGTTGAATAAAGACATACCCTATAAACAGTATGCTAAGGATTAATGTAAGAATATACTTTTGAACTGAGAATTCTTTTAGTCATTGACAGCTCAGAATAACTTTAAAATCTGGATTTCATGTTTCAATTCTTGAGAATTTTCTGCTCATCTTAATAGGGTTTCCTAAATTAAAACACAAACCTCTCTTAGATTTTCGCACATGACTATTTTTTTTAAAGTCTACCTTTACTGAAAACTTATGGTGAAATTTATATAATTACTTGTTTTAAGGAATTTTCACCCTTCTAAATTGAAGGGCATATGTTCTTTAATAGCTATTGAAGATTCCAGCTTTTCACATATGTCATCCATTCAGTTATGCCTACTTGATGTCTTTTTAATGGAAACCTATGGCAAAAAGTAAATGCCAAAGCTAGACTTAGACTTTCCAGTATGCATCTCTCTAATATTGCTATTTAAAGTTTGTAATACAAGAAAATGCATTCTTTAGTGCCCCCTCCCCACAAATAAAATGCAAGTGTTTAACTCTGATCCCACTGTATGGCTTTTTTCTCTTTCTCCCGCCTCCTCTTGTCCTGGCACACTTTATTTTCCAGTAAAATAAAAAATGAAGATGGATTATTCAAAACTGATAACAGTAATGGACCATCATGTAATGTTTTATTGAATTTGAGTTCTGTAAATTATGTGGTGGAGAGAAATTTGCCTGCTTAAGTATAACAGAAATTGCTACTGTGTTCCTATAATTCTTCACAGTGTAATTTAAGAAAAGCCCACTATCCATATCACTATTGAATAAAAGGTAAAAAGGTGCTGTTATCCCAACATGACAGCTCTCTATTAGCCTACTAAAGGACAGAGAGAAATGCATCTACTTACAACTTACATGGTATGAGTTCAAGGAGTAGGTAGAGTGTGAAAATAATCTTTCACCTGGACGTGTGATTAAAAATTCAGCAAATAACAGGGACAGGTAGTGAGTGCTGAACAATATTCTGTGTATTTTCTTTTTATATGAGATCAAGTTATATTGAAGTTCCATGAAGCTGATACAATCTATTCGAGCAGTTATATTTAAAGAGGAGGCAAACGGAAGGCCAGATAGGCTTTTTGTTCAGATTGGAAGTTTCTTTTGCTTATCTGACATTTTAATGAATTCATTATTAGCTTTTGGAAGTACTGATCATGTTTATTGAAGATTTTTCAATTATGAATTTTACTCATTATAACTTAAAAAGTCTCATTGGAATGTAAAAAAAAGATTAGGGAATTTATCAGTGAATTCATTCTTTAATTGAGAAGAATTAGGATTCTCATTTAACCACTTTGTAACAACAATGCAGAATAATTTTATGCTTTTATATATGTAACACATCTAATTATCTGTAAGACGTGATGTTCCAGTGAACGAAAGCTACTCATTTGTAATAAAATTAATTGCTGTAACTTCTTACGTAATATTACAACTTCTCAAGTTCATTTTAGAAACAAAACAATGATCTTTGTTTAATTTAGCTCAGCAAATTTATTGAGTACCTGTGGCACAGCATATTGACATGTTAATCCTCGTATTTAGCATAATTCTGGTACAACAAATGAGAAGTATGAGGGCCTTGTCTTCTTTGTTAGTATGAAGGATTTCTGGTGTGAGAGCCCTCTATCAGTCAACTATGGGGAATTACCACACAGAATCTTGTCCTAACCTGGCAAATCTGTACTGTGTTTTAAACTATAGAAACTGGGAGATGAGGGCCACACAGAGTTTGAGGCGACAGACACATCAATTTAAATAACAAGGATCTGAAATGGGAACAAAGCATGCATTCCTGTATCTTGATTCTGATAATTATATTGCATCTAGTTATTCTAAAGTGACATTTATTTAAGATAATTAACATTAATCAAAACGTTTTCGAAGAATGTTTTTAAGCATTTCCACCAGGGGGCACTCCCCTCATTGAAAGCTCTGGGCAAAAAAAAAAAGTTTCTAAACACAGGAGATTGTCTACACTGGCTGCTTTAGAACTTGGGTGTTCATAAGTTTAAAACATTGCATCAGACTATTAGCATATTCCAGGCAGAAAACGTGCTCTTGTTCCTGTAGGATAATTAATTTAGGTGGAAATACAATGTTTTGCCCTGTAACACTTGTGTGCTTAAATGGGAAGGCATGCCAACTTCAAAATACAGGCAGTGGGTAAAGAGTTTTCTAAACTCTCTCCCAAAGGACATGTTTTCTTCTATCTTAATCCATAGCAAGATGTCTTAGGTTCACATTAGCAAGACTCAAGAGACAATTATTAGGTGTTTTTCCATGTGTTTCCTTTTTCTCTGTAGCTCTCTGCTGCTTCAGGAAGAAATATGTGATATATTACTTTGCTATTTAAGATTTTTAAATATCTAATTTCAGGTATTTCTCCTAAATACCTGTAGGTTATCTTTTTGCCCTAACTTTTTTTTTTTTTTTTAATTACTGAATAGTTGTGTAGACAACATCTCAAAGAGTGCCACGTAACTTTTTAGTGAAGGTCCAGAGTAATTACCATTAGAATTTACCCATTGCATTTTGTTCATGTTTTTAGTTGCCTATTTGAATTTTTTTGTGATGTGTATAAGCATCATCAGTTGAGTAAATGTTTATTAAATACTTATGTGTCAGGCATGGTACTGGGATGATAATACTGAATTTTATTTTTAAGAAATTTATAATATTGTATTTATGTACACTGAATGTTTACATCCCTATTCCTGTGTAGTTGAGATACATTGCTTTACCAAGGACATTTAAAAAGATAATACTTGGGGAGGAAGGGCTCTGTTATTATGCCTGTTTTCAGATTTTCCTTCATAATTGTGTGTGTGTTTGTGTGTAACATGTATTTTGGTTTCAGTATGACACATCAGAAATACTTCAATCTATAATTTGTTGGCATTGGGCAAATTAAATAGCTGGATGATTGACTACCTGTTTGACTGAATTTTAGCTAAATTGACTGGAGTTGTTTTGTTCCTGTGTAGATAAAGTTGGAACATTACTCCTTGTTAGCATGAATAAAAGGACCTGTGCCCCTCATTTTTCAGTTATATTTTAGTTGAAACTGAAAGTTAGGTCCTGTTTCCAGGCTGTGATTGCAGTAGGTCATGTGAGAGATTTCTTTAAAATTGATTCTTTGAAGCCCCCAGAGACTGTTGGAAGTTCTTGAAAACCATCTTATAAATCATTTAAAAAGTAGATGATGCTTTTACCCTATCTGCACCCAACTGTTCTATTTAAGCAATGTGGTACATTATCTTGAGGAATTGGACATAAACCCTGGTTTGTATTGCTCCACTGTTTTGACATCTTACTATCTATTCTGGAAGGTTATTTGGAAAGTGAATTTGCAAATTATATATTAATTTTGATGAGATTTTATTCTCGGCTATACTGTGAGAAGCTGGTAATCTGGCTAAATAAAGAAAGCAAATACATCATGATATTTCAAGCATTATTCTATGTCTAAGATCAAAGAGACACAGGCTGTGCAGCCTTTATGAAGTTATCAGAAATTTTTTAGTATTTTTGTTTCATATTATCCCTTAAACACATTGGTAATAAAACAGTTTTAAAGAGTTCTTCCAAAAGTTAAAACAGTTAGTTGAACAGTAGTAACCTATAATTTGGGGGAAGAAAGACACCTTCAGAGTTTTCAGTAGTGTAAATTTCTTCTGTTTGTTACTAATAATGCTTTTTATTTCTTAAGAAATTTGGTAATTACTGAATTTGATAATATTCCAGAAAATATTATGATGGATTTTTATAATATAAAAGGGTGATTATGTATTTCAAATTTGTTCAAAGTCCAAAATTTTAACTTGCTACCCAGTGGTATTTTATAGCAAGGTTGTATTTAGAATCTTTTGGGATAGTCGGTGGTTCTTTTAAATGGCAAATTGAAAGGGCTACCTGGTGTCATTTACTTTGATAATTTGAAGATTAAGGAGTAACTTAAAACATTGCCTGTGAAAATTTTGCATAATTCTCAGGTGATGAAATAGTGGTACTGATTTTTTACCTTGATGTGTTGCAGTTCATTTTCTGGTATTTTCTTTAAAAGTTCTACTTACTGCTATAGTACAGCTTTATTGTCTTTCTGTACTAAGCTACTGGCATTCCACTGTCTTTGTCTAGGCAGGTTGAGAACTATATAGTCCGATGCTAGTGTATTATGAGGATTTCATTTATTCTTAACTTCTCTCCATCGTCTGTCTGTGAAAGATTTTATGGCAAGTTAAGCTACTTAAAAGAAGGAGACCATTTAGGCAGTTTGAGTTTATGTTGTGTGTAAAGCAGATGCTTAATAAAATTAAGAATACAGTTGAGGCGCTCTTCACTCCAATTGTAACTAATATATCCTATGCAGAATTAATGCCTCTGACTGTTCACTTTCTAAACAGAGTAGAAGAGGGGAAAGATCCTGTGGGGCTGGCCAGAGCCCAGGAGCAACCTCACCGTGTGCCTTTCATTCCTGCAGGGCTTGCTTTCAGAAATCCTCCGGAAGGAAGAGGACCCCAAGACTGCATCCCAGTCTTTGCTGGTAAATCTTCGGGCTATGCAGAATTTCTTGCAATTACCAGAAGCTGAAAGAGACCGAATATACCAGGATGAAAGGGAAAGGAGCTTGAATGCTGCCTCGGCCATGGGTCCAGCTCCCCTGATAAGCACACCACCCAGCCGCCCTCCCCAGGTGCAGTCTCTTCTTTTCCTAGACTGACTGACTGACTTTCTTTTAAAAAAGGATTTCTGCAAGAAATTAGATAGGTACAAATTTTTAAAAATCCATAGAGTTGCTCGAGGAAAATTTCATCCCAAATCACTAATTCTGATATGAAAACAGTAAGCTACTAATTAGAAAGCAGAAAAAAAATTGCTTTGTGTTGCTCCTTTCTTTAGTTTTTTTAGGGGTGAAAGGAGTCTTTAAGTGGATATTTACCTCTACTACTAATGTTAAATAAAAAGTAATATAAACTCAATAGGAAAAAAATGTCAGTTTTATTCCTACTAGTTTTAGAACTGCCATTTGAATAGTAAATAAAAATAAGCAATTCCATTTGTATTTAGGCTTTCCAATATGAACTGCAGCTGGTACCAATTACACGTCATCTCGTTTGTAATCTTTCATAATTAAGTTTAAAACAATCCTTAAAGGCAGCTTTAAATGGGGCTGATAAGGAATTCAGTCCATATTCCCAGAAATGGGCACATTTTCTGTTTTAAGGTTTTGGTCACTTTTTAGGAGAGAAAAACGTTACCTTCCAGTTTATTTTGTAGCTGTCCATTTGTGTTGCTATTTAATTTTTATTTTTGTTAGTACATGTTTACTGTATATAATAAGTACATGCATGGTGGGGGTTGATACATGTACATAATACATCTCAATTCTTTTTATATCCCTCTTCCCACCCTCTCTGTTTTCCTTCCATCTCTATCTTTTTCTCATTTGCAAAACATTTATCTCTGTGCTTCCTATTGTATTATTATTTTAAAAAATCAAGTTTAGGAGTAGCCTTACAATTTTTTTTTAGAGAGAATGAAACAAAGCAAAATAGAACAAGATAGAGCAGCATAAAACAATGCAAACAACACAGGATTTCAGAAAAAAACAGGAAATCAGTAGTGGCTACCCTCATGTCTCTTGTTTTCTTCAGAATACTTGTCCATACCTTCACCCACAATAAGTTAATATATATCAGAATAGTATAAAAGCAATTAAAACACAAGAATGAGAGCCTTAAGGGCTTTCAAGACCAGACACTAGGAAATCAATAATTGCTACAATAATGTCTCTTATTTTCTTCAAAATAGCTGTTCATACCTTCATACATATTGAAATCAAATAATTGAAAACAGAATAAAGCCAATCAAAACCAAGAATAAAAGCGTTATTGGACTTCGAAACAAAATGATAGGAAATAATCAGTGGTTACCATGGTGTCTCATTTTCTTCAGTGTAGCTGTTCATACCATCACACATACTAAAGTCAATTCTTGTAAACCCTTTAGGTGAAGTTCTAGGCATACGTAAGCCTGTATCTGTACATCTGTCCTTTCTGAATAAAACAGGTAACTATAAGAGCCCCAAACAATAACAATATATAGCCTTAGAATTATAAGAATTCAATAAATTATGTAGTATGCAGTACTATTAGATAAAAATTGAGGGTGAGGCTCATCTGTTTTCTACATGTTTAATCTGTGGCTTGCACAGCCCTTAAAAGGAAGCTCAACTAAAATGAATAAAAACTGAATATGAAACACAAAATCAAATATAATGTTATAATGAAACTATGTGATGAAGTTTATTTTTTCCATCAGTAATTAAAAAAATCAAAAAGCATGTATTTCTAAGTATAGAAATCTAGCAAAAGCCTATTTAACAGTAAGGATGCAACTCCTATAGACTCTCCATAGATGAGACATAGACATAGTATCCAGCCGCTTGTTGAGGCTCTTTAACTGGTTTTCTAGTCTTGATATCTGTAGGAGCAGACTCTAAGGAAGTCATTGCTGAAATTGTGAATAAGAGGTCCTGTTTCTGTAGCAGAGAAGGAGAATAGCAACTGTGTACACAAATGCACGCAGCCACCTGCCTTGGTGTGTGCCAAAATACACAATCCAATTTGAACTTTAGTAAACCCTTATTTAAAATACTTTCTAAGAAGAACTCTATAGTTGTAAACATTTACGTATACATATCCCTTTTGTCAGAATAATTAAAAATCTTGCTCCTTGGCCTTGGTTTAACACTTTGTTTTTGCATGGTTAGAGTTAAGGCACACACCATAATTAGTTAACACTGCTCTGTAGTCATCCCTCACTAGCCTTTGGGCAGGTATTTTGCTTATCGCTTGATCTGCAATGCTAATGAAAGAATGGTTTACTTAAAACCAATATAATTCAACACTGAACACTCCAAATATCTGGGGTGATTTCTTGATACAGCTTTTGTTTTCATATTTTTCTAGGATTTTGGATTTTTTTCCCAAATGTGATTATGATACTTTTATTTCTTTTCTTTAGCCAAAATGACACTAATTCTTATTAAATGATACTTGTTTTCATGTACTCAAGATACTGCAGTGCTTTCCTGTGTATATGTATGAAGGCATTATCTGCTGTAGTAAGTGGAGGTGGAAAATATTTGTATTTTGGCCTGTGTTATCAATTACCTAGTTTAGCCACCCTAGGTGTACAGTGTATTTGTTTGTTCTCAAGACAAATACACTGAGGATATAGCACAGCGAGCAATTGTTTAGCATGCACAAGGCTCTGTGTTCCATTCCCAGTATTTTCCAAAATAATAGACTCGAGACCAAGCCTTTAAGCTGTACTATTAACAAGTCACTGATGAATGTATTATGGAAATACTATAGATTTTTAGAGACCTTCTTTCAAAGGAAATGCTTTTATTAATGCAGAATTACCATTTAACTAAATTGTGAAATAATAGGCTGGTACATACATGCATAATTTTTAAGGTATCTTGCCTCCCCAAAAATCCCTTTGCATTACTCAATATTGTAGTAAAGCTCACTCCCAAACTGTTTACACTTTACTCATTATTAGTGATTCACTTAAATTTTGAGAAATTCTTGGCGGGCTATGGTGGCATATACCTAAATCCCATAATTTGGGAGGCTGATGCAGGAGGATTACTGTGAATTTGAGACCAGCATGGGCTACAAAGTGAGTTCAAGGCCACCCTGAACTGCATAGTGAAACCCTATCTCAAAAAACCAAAAAGAAAAATTTATCAACAGAAATTCTTGTTATATTAAAAGTATTATTACCAAATGAGTACTTCAGCTTTGGAACAAACATGCATAGCACAATTGAATTTATTCTGTTTGCAGCAGCTGAAATTAAACTCTTAAACTGGAGCCAGTGCACTGCATAACAGGGTTTTAATATGGCTAAAAAGGGAGGGGAAAAATGGAGGAAATCACAGATACAAAAAATAGTGCAAATTTAATTTCATGTTTTCCCAAGAAGAATCTATGTAAAATCACTGTGCATTTTATTTCCCCCACAGTGAAGAGATTTGAAACTTATTTTGAGACAAATTTGGGTTTGAATTAGCCTGAACTCTGATTTCTTTCTAGGAAATTACAGGTTGAAGCATTAGTTTAGTGGCTTACAGAAGACCTAAGCCACCTTTGCTCCTGAGAGGCTAGGTTTTCTTCCAGCTCTTTAGAGGGTGGAGGTCACACAAAGGATGAATTTGGAATGTGCCTGGGCCATATCAGACCAAATAGCTGAACTGCTGGAGACTCTTGGATTCCAGAGGGACTTAAATCTCTCCATTTGGGGCAGTCATATCCCAGACTTTGTGCTCTGCCTGGGGCGGTAGCTCTGGAACAGACCTGATGGTGAAAGTGTATTTTCACAACCCACAGGTTCTAATTCAAGAAAGAAGAATGTCCCCTCTTGAAAGTGATTCACAGTTTTCTAAACACCTTAACCTGTATTAATTTGTTGAATCCTCATACCAACCTTTTGGTAAGAAAAAAGCGAGGAACTCTAGTGTAAGTTTGAATTCAAGTTGTCAAATCCCCTAGTCCATGGTTTTTTTCTTTACCTCAGACCACTTCATCAAAATACAGACAACTTATTTTTGAAAGAGGAAAATGAAACCTGGGGACTTTGTCATACGAGATTGTATCTTTAGATAAGAAAAAGGAACATAGGGGAAAACATTGACCTGGTAGAATAAATGAGATGCTTAACAAGTGATTCACATGGAAAGTGCTTGAACAGTGGTGTTTCTGATGTTGTGGAGAAAATATCCCATCCAAACTGTGATAAAAGGAAAATACCTAGGAGCTCCCAGTCCCTCAAACTTACAGGGCCTTGAAAATTTCTTTTCTCACCATGCTTTACAAATTTGCCCTATGAGTTTACTAGAAGAGTTTTTATTAATAATAATGAGTGATTATTTTTTCTTCTAATGATTTTTTTCCACAACCAAGTCAATTTTAAATTGAGAATTTCTACCTTAATTCTATACTTATTATTATTATGGTTTTTATTTGTGTGTTTTTATATATGTGACTTTGGAGTTAATTGTGCAATTTCCATTTCCATAAAGATTCTTTGAAAGCATATGATTATCAAGTTACAACTTTTACATGAATTATATAATTCACTTGTTACATTGCTATATGGTTCGTTAGTTGCTTCTAAAGTAAGGTTTGATATTTTATAACAATGCTTAGAAAATGTCCAAAGTTAATATAAAATATATCTATATTTAAGCTGGTAGCTGCACTATCATATCTGTACAGCAAATCCCTCTGTGATGAACTGTAGGCTCATTTGATTTCGGCTGTAGTTACAATCATGAATTTAACCTTTGATGAAATGTTTGTTATGAAAAACATTAAGATCGTATATGTAAAATGCTTCTCATTAATAGTCATCTCTTAAAAACTAAAAGACATTTAAAGTCTTATTTGGAAAATAATGTTTCTGCAGAATAATGAAACGTCTAAAAAGATCCAACCATGGTATTAAAAATAGTTTTAAATATATAAAAATTTAAGAGTAGAGACTATATTTTATTGCCAATAAGCATCCCACAGAATCGCTTCTTAATAACTGGACTTTTTGAAATATTTCTTAAACATTTCTTAAACAACTGGACTGAGAAAACACTTGTAACCCTGCTTGGCTGGCACATACCCGTAATCCCAGCACTCTGGAGGATAAAGCAAAAGAATCACAGCAAGTTAGTTTGGGCTATATAATGAGTTTCAAGACCAGCCTAAATGACAAGTGAGAACCTGTCTCAAAAATAAAATTGAGCAAAAAGTTTATGGTTTCCATACCTTGGAAAATTAAGTTGATTTGTAGCATCAATTATGAAAAAGCTAAGTAGATTTAGCAAAGGGCCACCAAAAAGCGGGTTAACATATCTTCATAAAAACGTTTCTAAAAAAGCCCTCACAACATGAATTCCATGCAACTCTGCGACCTCTAAGAATGACCTTTAGACAAACTTACAATCTTAACCTTGAGCCATGAAGAAATTACTTAACCTCTTTGTTATGACAAAAATTTTTTTCAATTTAAATATAATACCTATTCTGGCCTATTCTGTAGGTTAAGAAGTTAATATACATTTATAGAATGCCCAACACATAATAACCAACTAATAAATGTCAACCTTTAGTATCATAATTTTTAAAAGTACATAAAAACTTAATTTTGTGTACGTGAGAGCTGTGTACTTGCTGGCAGTTCTTCCTGTATCAAAGAGGGGCACATTGGTGAATCAAGACCAAAGGAGAGTTTGTTTTATGTAACCTGAAAATGTGATTTGATGAATTTGGCAAACTATGAAGAAGCAAAATACTATTTTTATAGGAAATGTGTGTTTTACTGGACAATTTCTATGAAATAAAAAGCAGGCCCTAGTGCTGCACCCGTCCCTATATGAGAGGGTAAATCTCAGAAGCTCCCAATCTTAACTACTTCCCTGGCGCCGCAGTAATAACGGAGTAGTACACCTTACCTTGATAAAAGCTATTCAGAAAGCAACTGCATTTATTTTACCTCCTGTGCTATTTGTGGAGAAGAACTGAAGAGTAGTTTGTTTTGCCTGGAATGAACTACTTTATGAATTTTAATGTGTGATATAATATTAAAAGCTAAACCCAGATTAAAGGGGTTTTTTTGTACTAAGCTAAAATAATACTTAGTAGAGTGAAGTATAAAAGATTTTTGTTTCCATTTTTACCTGGGGAAAAAAGTCAGCTTTCCTATTTTGGAAAGCTGTCCAAGTCAGTTACCCTTAAGCAATAGCTTGTGTTTGGGAGGGGGACGTAATTCCAGAAATCTAATAGCTTATCTATGATAAGATGCATATCTGGGCCAAAAAGATGATAAAGAAGAACTTTTCTAAATATTTTTTAAGTGAGTAATCCAGACAGATACTTTCTAACTATATTTTTAAAGATTTGCCCTCACATTCCTTTTTTTTTTTTTTTTTTTTTTTGGTAACGTTTCATGTGTGTGTGTTTTCCACTTTGGGTTGCATTGCCACTTAGAAAACAAATATTTAAAAATTTTTTTTTAATTTAGAATTTTTGCTTGTTTAAGTTGTATTTGTTAAAAGAATTAACCAAATAAATTATTAGAAACAGAATCCAAGGGTTGAAACAAATGATTGAAGCCCACTACAATGATAAATTTTCCAGTGTAATTTTTACAGAAGAATGAAAATTGTTTTAAAAACAGATCAAAACAGTTTTGCAAATCTGATCTTAACTATTACTAAGTAGATTGCTACTAAGGAACTGTTTCTTTCAAGGCTGGACTTTATTCCTCAATTAACATAACATTCAATTTTCAAAGCAATTGAAATGACTTTTCTTTTTCTTTCATTTAAGCAGTGAGAAAAATAGATATTAAAAGGGACCCCATGGGGTGATCAGATCTATCCCTCTACCTCAAGGCAAGACCACCCCAGAGCAAGATTTCAAATCTCACCAAAGCGACTTTGTAGGCAATTTATGGTAATGCATTAACTCTTTTGGCTCCTGAAGTGGTGTTTAGAAGATTATGGCTTCAAAGCCCACTCACAGTGGCCTTTCAGGAATACTGAGTGCCCTTGCTTACTGGACTCCCAGAGCTGCAAAGGGAGTAACCTAGACTCTTGTCATCGGCGTCCAGGTGATACAGTCTTCAGGCTGGTGGTCCACCATCATACTGCCTTACCCTTCTCAGGCTTAGAGGGGTAATGTCACGTTAGAATACTCTTCAAGATGACAGGAGTATTTTTCTGACTAGAGGTTAGAGAAATTCAGAAGGACGTTGCAAAGGGGACATGTATTTACTCTTGAGAATTGAATTTTCTGAGGTAACTTCTATACTATTTTCTTGCCAGATATTTTGAGGATAGAGTGAAAGAAAACCATGAAAAACTTGTAGATGTGTCACTCAGTGCCAAAAAATTCTTTCATCGTAAAATGCACTTCATTTTCTGTTGTTCATCGTTAGTCATTTTGCTAGGAAAAGCTTGGTCATGAATCTAGTAGTTTTTCACTTCCACCTTAATGAATTTCTCAACTTAAAAAATGATTTATATAGTTGATATGTAAGTATTTAGGACCAGTTCATATAACTGCATAATAAAAATTAAAAGTTGGAGTTAAAAAATGCTAGTGCTAAAAAAAATACTAGTACTATCTATCAATAAATTTTGGGGTGATTTCATTTTCTCCCTAAAATTTCGTGGAACTTCTGCTGATAACTTTTTCATGATTATGCAAGGCTAGCACTAATCTTTCGTTTAGGATTATACATTTGGACTATATTTGTGAAGTCACTGATGATATATTTTGTGTTACAATAATGTTCTATTAAATGTTGTGAAACGTTCTCTTATTGTCTGGTTCCACAAGTCGAAAGGAAATAGTTGTATACAAAGGTGCCAGGAAAAGATGAAATAATTATACAGAACAGCTTGGACATGCACATGTAAAATGCAACCAGCCTTTATGATAATTAAGCAAGGCACTCTACCTGTTTCATGGATGGATAGAAGATTTAAATATGCAGTTCTGCAAATGGCTTTGTTATGGAAGATTTTTAAAATGAAGCATAAGAGGAAAAGACATAAAAGAGTCTAAAATTAAAAAGGCCATATTATATAATAGCTATTAGTGATGCAATTGTCTATCAGGCACCGGGCACCCAGTGCAGATACAGCATTGTGCATTATGATTTTAATTAGGAATTTCTGTTGTTAGGACTGCAATGGAAGGTAATTGGGAGACAATTAGTTTAGGGTTTTCAAATCTTTGAAACTATTGTTTTCCAGAAAACTTACTTTATGACATTATAATTTCTGGTTGTCAGTTGGCAGTTGCTGTCACATTATAGATGTAATCACCTGTGACAATGTGACTTCCTTAACTTAACCAATCTGATCTCAGGGCAATAAGTAATGTTGAATGACTGCACTGTTGATCACCTTGATCATAAAAGGAGCAACAGTGTCCAGTTTGGATGCTGAGCCTGAGAAGCTTCAAAACAATTTGGCCAATGAAAAATGACAGCAGTATTCAAAATGTTTTGTAGGTGAAAACAGCTACGATTGCCTCTGAGAGGAATGGGAAACCAGAGAACAATACCATGAACATTAATGCTTCTATTTATGATGAGATTCAGCAGGAAATGAAGCGTGCTAAAGTGTCCCAAGCACTGTTTGCAAAGGTTGCAGCAACCAAAAGCCAGGTAAGAGTCTCCATTAGGCATTGAAGGTATTTATGATGCCTGTGGAATTGTCATTAATAGAGGTATCTGTTCTGGTATGAACCTGGTTAGAGAGGGGTCACAATCTCTAGGTTATGTATGACTTCTCAGATGACACAGTGTTCAGTTTCAGGTTAGAGACACTTTGTTTTGTTTCCCTTCCACAGCCACTTCTAGATCAAGGATTTATCTGTCAATCAGTTAAGAGTCACTTTCAGAAAAACAACATAATGCAGAGAAAGTTCATAGAAAAAATTATTTTGTTTTCATATAACTTAAATCATAATTTTCATTCTAAAATATGACATACAGTTTCTTCTATTTGAACCTGTTATTACAACAAACTTCACACACATCTTTACGTATAGTGATAGTTTTATATAGATACAGATAAGATGTACAAATTGGATTACTATTAGAAGACTTGAACAATTTGGATGAATTACTGCGTGGCCTTGAATCAGAAAAGTTGCAAATCTCTATAAAACAAAGGCAAAGCAAAGGATAGTTAGTGCAGCTCTTGTCCGTATAACTGTCGTATGTTGATAATTTTTGTTCATCAAAAGTAGAATCATCTGTAAGCACAAACTCCTAACTGCCTATAAACCCTTCTCCAAGAATACTTGTTAAAGGATCAGAAGAATACTAAATTTTCTTCCCCTTGGCAAAAGATTTGATAACACTTTCAAGGTGAGATTTAGAGGCAATCAAGGGCTCCAGGTGAGATTTGAACAACTTGAATTGGTACACAAGTATATTTTCATTATCATTAATGAACCCTCTTTTACATAACATCCTGGCTGTTGTTAGTTTGTGATAAAATACGTAATTGTGGGAGTATTTATGACATGATGTATTTATAACACAATAACCTTTTTAGCTTTTTAAAATTTTACTAGATCAAAATTAATAGTGGTACTTAATGGGACTTTTGCTTTAGGAAAATGTTGTTCTTGTTTAAGTTATAGACTGTATGAAATACTTAAGGGATATCTTGGAAATGTTATATAAAAATGATTAAACCCAAGCTGTGGACTGTAAAAATTATAGCTTTATAGGCCACATGCCTGCCTACCCTTCAATCACTGTCAAAGTGATAATTTCTACAATAATATGTTTCTTTTATTGTGAGATTCTAAACATCCAGTGCTGTTTAAACATTAAACTGAATTGTTTATGTTAGTGCTGTACTCAGCGTGCCGTACATCAGGCCACCGTAATCTCTCATGGAATGTAAAATTCTGTCATGAATCATGGCTTGTATATCGGAAATTACTGTAATTTTGATTGGAAATTACAGGGCTCTTGAAATGTTTCTAATTATGATAGAATGTTAGAGCCGCTTCAAACCTGTGTGCTTCTTCAGATGTCTTCATTTACATGCCAAGACTATGCATTAAGGAGAAAAGTCCTGTTCTCACTTACCCACCCACCCTGCACATTCTTGTTTTGACTATTTACTCTAATTATAATGAGAATCTCTTATTTAAATATATATTATCTTGCCTTTCTTTGTGATCTTACATCTTTTTTTCCTGACCTGTCTAATTATCAAGAATAACAGACTGCATTCCTATAAGAGCCAGGCACTTTCCCCAAATCTCCAAAATGGAAAAACTAGACGTGCATTATTATAATCCAGGTCAGCCTTCAAAATAAAACAAACCCAAATTAACAGTAAAGCTTTTCAGTGAGTACTATCAGTTACCCATCACTTTCATTTAATCTACCACTCTCCCCCAGTTTCCCTTTTGATTAGAGTACAGCTTCTTATGACCAACTACCTTTACTACCTTTGATTTGAGCCTTTTGAATGATACCCTGGATTTTCCATCTCTGGGCTGATTTACTGATTTTGTAACTGTTCAGAAAACATTAGCAGTTGTCTGATGTTCTGGGAGTTTTTAAGCATCCTTGCCATTTGTACCTTGTGATTCACAGTTCTCCTAAGTCCCTATTTCGGCTTTGTAAACGGACAGTTTCTAACACATGATAATGTTTCTTACAACCCCCAAACTTTAAGCTCCTCATTACTGGTTGAGTGAGAATCCAAGGGGCTAACTGCAGGCCATGGGGTTCTGCAGACTGCTTTCATTCTTTTGAATAGTCATTCCTGATTTGTAATGTTTTCTAAGTTTCTAGAAGAGCATTTTTATGGTCTTCTCTTAGCTGTTCAGTTTAAATGTTAAGCACTATGCTCCTTATGAAAGTATGTACAAAGATTGATGATTACTTCAAAATAAGACAGGTAAAAACCTATGTACGATACTAACAGGATATCTCACAGGGAAGGGTGGTCTTTTACCTAGGTTGTGAAAGGAGCAAAAGGTAACAAATCAGTGAAAATAGACTCTTCA
This sequence comes from Hydrochoerus hydrochaeris, assembly GCA_004027455.1. Lineage (NCBI taxonomy): Eukaryota > Metazoa > Chordata > Mammalia > Rodentia > Hydrochaeridae > Hydrochoerus > Hydrochoerus hydrochaeris. The sequence continues at coordinate 74,228 of PVLA01004666.1, read as the reverse complement.
AGTGTGATTGACCTTTCTGGTTGAATTTCTCATGGTCAAGATTTGTAATTTCTAGAATAGTTATCTGGGTCTCCAGATCGTATGTGTCGGAGCTGTCAGCAGGAAGTAGTGCTCCCCCAAGGTTAAGTCTGTGCCAGGCAGAGCACGTCCATCTCCCTCCATCTGCTTCTGGGTCTCACTCTGGTTGTCTAGGTTGGCTTCACAGCCACCACCTCTTTCCCACTAGATCCCCTCATACATTATGTACTAACTACATTTAATTTTGTAGCCTTATTAATTTCCTCAGTCTACACATGTGGGTCACTCAGCTTAATAAATAGTGGAGCCAACTCTGAACTGCATCCCTCAAACTGTATTAATAACTTCTTCAGGTTTCAAGGCAGCATCAGTACTAAAGTTTCACCTGCTCCAGGGAAGAGGAATTTAAGGCTATTGCAGTAGTTGATAGAGGAAGCAGCAAGGGCTTTCTTTTCTTCATTGAGTTGTTTGTTGGACACGGGTTCACACCAACACAGGGCCCTTGGAATCCAGGTATTTTCATGGCTATTAGAGGTGATTATACATGATGGAAGGGCCACAGGTGATCAGCTATGCCTCTTGCACCACAATATCAAGAAATTGAGCCCAAGATTTTTTTTTAATACAGGAGGAAGTCATGTGCTATAATGTATAAGAAACATTTTAAAATTATATAGCGCTGTGCACAAGATTATATTTGGTAATGTGCTACATAAGAAGTTCAGTCCTCCACATTGATATAAATGATCACGTATTTATTTCTAATGCCTTCCATTTTAAAAGTTACAGTGCTCTGCAGTGACTGATGCACAGAGTATTTTCAGTAAAAGAAGCCAACTTGTGTAGATTCTGCCATTTCACGTATATTATATTCTCTTCCATGAATAATAGAAATGAGATTTTTTTTTTTTAACCTCTGATAGAACCGTCTGACTAAAATATGCAACTGAAAACTGAAGGTAGGCTGCTGTTGTGCTTGGTTGAGAAAGCAGGCTAATGCAAACTTTAAATAGATGATGTGCTTTAAACATGCGAAGAGCTACAAATGAATACACTTTATATTCTGGGTACTCAAATAAGCAGTAGTTTTTCCAAGTGAATCATATTGGAATTTTATCAAACATTTAGTCTGATAACATTCAAATAATTATGAGAACAGAACTTGCTAATTTTACTGTTTAAAAAAAATAGTTGATTTGGGTAATAACCATTATGGTATCAAGGTTCAGCTACTGTTCATTGGTTATAGTGTTTTCATATGGGAGATGGAAATGGAATTTTTTCCCTAATAGTGACAGATGTTAGAATCTAATTTTACTCCACAGCAAACCCCTTGAGAGCTCTGAGACTTCAGGTGTGTGTCCAGCAAAGGGACATTAGCAGCGCCGTAGGCCCTGCCTGTACACTGGATTACTACATGTATTTTCATGTTCGCAGGGGTAGATTCTATAGATACTGCAGCACAGTAAGAGTCGAGGGCTTTCACAGAGCCGCACTACAGCACAACCTGTATTTAGGAAACGATTCCTCTCTGGTGCTTTATTAAGCAGGATATTTCTTTTAAGTAAAAGAACTAGATATAAAGATTTTATTTGACTGAATATACTTTCAGCTTTTGTAAAGTCCTGAGTTACTGGACTCTAGCCACTACAGCTTTGGCTGGATTTTCAGGTATGATTTTTAGTACTAAAATTACAAAAAAACAAACAAAAAGCAAGCCAATCAAACAAAAAACCTGTCTGCAAAAACAGTACAGTTGGTGACTGGTAGAAGAAACCAAGTAATTTAAAAACCTTTTTTGTTTTTCCATCTACTTTTTATACACTTCTGTCTTTGAAATTCAGGGCAATTGAGAGAGGATGGCTGAGAGGTAGAAAGAGAGAGTACTTCAGTATTCCTTGAGTTTGTAAGTTTAAAAAAAGAAAGCATAAGTCTGACTTTTAGTTTGGAAATTCCTAGATGGTTATTGGAATGTCTTAAATATAAATAAGATATATTTCATAAACCAGTAGGGAGAAATAGAGCTAAAAAATACAGTTTTAGTTGGTGGAAATTATACTCTATAACAACAAAATCCAGGAACGAAATCTCCAGTGACAATATTCTGTCTTTTAGCATGCCACAGAAGGCACTTTTTATTTTGTTAGGGTTAAATTGCATTTCATGAAAGCCACAATGTGTAGCAGTGTTGATTCCTTCTTTTGAAATGAACACGAACAGGCCGTGCTGTGGAGGGATCTGTCTCAGGCACATAGGAGACCCTGCAGACCTGAGAGTCAGAGCTTCTGTTCTTCCCAGTGCCACACCCTCGGTCCGAGTCTACTAGAAGATGTTTACGTTGTATCCTTGGCGTTCCTTCTCTTGGGCACGTGAAGTTCCCTTCATCCACAGTGTGAAGAGAGAACTGGTCCCTCCAGCTCTGTCCCTCTGAGGGAGAGACCCCGGGCAGACACAGGTCGGGTTTTCTCCCTTTGCCTAAAGAGGAATGGGCAAGAGAATCATTTGTGTGGAAACAAGGAGAGAAGTACGTCTCAGGGAACATGGCCCTTGCATCTCACACCTCAGCCCCTGCCCTTGTTCAGTTTAACACATATTTTTGGAGCTACCTGTGCTGAGCTCTCGAGTCAGTGTTCACTGCATTGCTTCTTGGCCTTTTGGCTAAGATCAAGTGTAGTAAGAGAAACCACTGCACTGAAAATCTTTAGTGTCTAATGATGGGAATCCATATTGGTTTCTGTTTTCTGTAACTGATTTTTCTATTTCTATTTGAATGATGAATAGTACTGTTACCACTAATGGCTTTAAGCCATTGCATTTTTCTGATACTCTAAAGGTACATGATGTGTGTTACATGATTTTTTAAAACAGCTGGTTAATTTTGAGATTTCTGTGTCCTATAAATTGTGTATATTTTAGGAAATCTGGGGTTTTATCATGGAGGTTCAGAATTATTAGGTAGAGCACTTAGTTATCCATTATATTTTTGGCTAAGAAGTGTTTTATCTCCTGGGCACTTGGGGATAAACTTTAATAAATTGGTTAAAAGATCTTTGGCTATCTTGTTGTTACCTTCAAATTATTTTTCTTTTTTTAGCTTTAAATTTAAAATTGATTCAGTTGAAAGCCATAAATAGTGTATTCTTCTTCAGCCCACTTAAAAAGGTTACCATTACAACGTATAGTCTTAATTCATTGAACATGGTTTCTTCATTTCTTAGAAATATTATAAGAAAATTCCAGGCAGGATTTGAAGTAAGTGAGTGAATATATATTGGCTAACATCTCGTGGGGAGAATAAGGCATGTTACTGCAGGAGCACTTCACAGCAGTACAATGTGCACATTTGAAACGGACTCACAAATTATATATCCGTAGAAACTGCTGTAATTGTGGGCAGCTTTTGTACTAAAGGATAGCACAGGCTGAAGAGTAGGAACTAGAAATATTTTATGGAGGCTTCTCTTTTTGGAAGCTCTCCTGTGATCGGCATTGAAGAACTGAATAGTCAGTTCTTCAGAACAGGATTTGGGACCTGGAAAAACTGGAGTAGAGAAAAGAGCAAACCAAAGGAGTTTACCTTGTGATAATTATCCTCAAAACTTAATGTCATTCAGTGAAACAGAACGCAGCTGTAGCACTGATAAAATCCCTTAACAAACTATCAAATTAAAAGACAGTATTTTCTAAGAAGTCTCAATGGTTGTCTTTTATGTTTCTGATAATGAAAGGTGGGTTTTATTTTAACTTTTTTTCTTACATGAGAAATGAAAATAAAGGCACTGAAATGAATGAGCTATGAAAATGCATTTATGCAAAATGACAATAGAAAAATAGCTTCTGAAAGAAGCTGTACTATTAAAATTTCACATCAATGAAAGGTACTAAGAGAAGGATGGAAAAACTTACATTAACTACAGTAATAGAAATCTAATGTAAAATTTTTTCCCTCCTATGAAGAGTATCTGAAAAGGTGACTTTGGAGAGAATTCATTTTTCTAAGGGTACTTACTTTTGCATGTGCAGTTCTTTAGTTAGCAAAATGACACAACTAATCAGACCACCTTTTAAAAAAATAAATGTCCGTATTTCAGAGATTAGTAGAAATATAAATTCTTTATCTTTAAATACCTTATAAAAAGACAAGCCCCAATTTGCAGTGTTGACATACAGTTGTCAAATTGATGAAGTTGTTGTTTTCCTCTGTCTTAAT
>PVLA01004666.1:0-67500 GCA_004027455.1 Hydrochoerus hydrochaeris | reverse complement strand
TTTGTTTTACTACCTCGGTTATGTACCTAGCTAAGGAGTTTCCTGTGATAGTTCTTATTATCTGGCTGATTGAGAGCCATTTCTCATAGAACAGTGGATCTTTGCCTTTGTTCTTATTTTCATTTTCACTCTTGCTTAGTAGTTTGTTTTGTCACATTCTTTTTAATCTTTGTTTGGTGGTTTTTCACTAAACTTTCTTCTAACCTGGTGGTTTTCTGTATGTTTTGTGTTTGCTCCATGTTCTCTTCCAACTTTGAAATCTGGCATTTGCCACCTATTCATGCTTTCTTGTTGGCCTGGATATTGTTTTAAAAGGAACATAAAAATTTTGCTTTTTAGTTGGAATCTTTCTATATAAACTGCTATAAAAGTTTGCATAGTTATTTTTTCTTCTTCTCTTTTTTGCCTTATACAGTCTTAATCTACCTTTGCCAAGTCATTGGGTCATTTAGCTTTTTATCATTTTACCCCTCCTTTGTGGTCTTTTTGCAAGATTCAGTGATTATGGAAGATTTCTTATTCAATCCCCTCATCACCCCTGTATCACATTGTTCTGCTGAATACAGGCCCTCAGGATCCTTAGCACCAAAGTGAAAGCACCTATTACTAATTAGTAAGAAAGAATCCCCTGCTACAGTCACTTGTATTTTTGGATTCCCAAGAAGAATTTCATTTGCATAGCCTATTTGTGTGGTAGATGAATCCAGGAAATAAGAGGAAGTAAATAAAATTACGACTTCCTTACTCTTGCCTTTATTTAATAACTCTGAAGTTTTCGCACAGCTGCTTCATTCTTTATGGATAGGGATCAGTGGAGCGACATTCCATCGTCACTGGTGGAGCTCACAATTACATGAAGCCTTGGGTTATTTCTTCACAAAATAAAGATTTTACCCACAATGTGAAAAATCATTCCCTAGTTTTTAGCATTTGCAAACTTCAGTTTTTGTCTATTTGAATTTCTTCATCCTAGTGATACAAAAGGGAACAGCAGTGGCTGTTTAGGGATGTCACAGTATTTATGGAGTTTGAGAATATTCTGAGTACAAGAGAAGAGCTCATCTTGCCATTAAGTTTTCTTAAAATATAAGAATCTCACTTTTCAAAGAAAACATTTTAATTTTCTGAATGGACCCTGCTAGGTCCCTAATAACTGTACAATTTCTGTGTGTGTCAGAAAATGACAGATGACAGTTTGATGGAAATGTAGTTGAAGAGCTTTATTCTACCCCAACTCAGCTATTCTTCCCAGTTTCTCTGATTTTCCTGAATATGTAGAGGAAGGAAAACTGGTTCTTTCTAATATTTTTGATATTTTCTGGGCCCACTATCTTCATATTTTAAGACATCTTTGTTGAAGGTGTCAGTATCATTTATAATACAGCTCACATTTCTGTTCTGAGCTGAAAGGAATTAGAGGGCAAAGCTCCCCCTTGGTCTACAACAAATGCAAAGAGAATAACAGTGGTTAATTTGCAAATCCACAAGATGATTTATATCGTAACTTGTGCATGAACTTCATCTTTCAGAGAGAGGACTTTGGGATTTGCAGAGTGGTGGTTGCAATTCCACTGCAAAAATGCTGTGTAGCTGCAGGCAAGTTGTTTAACTAAACTTTGAACTTCTTCAGGAACACAGAATAAGTGCACTTACATTACAGGTAATGTCCCTTGAAGTTCTAGGTCTGGTGAGTTTGTGACTGAGACAGGTGTACCAGTGTAAAAGAGGACATATTTTGATTGAAAATACTGCTGGCAGGTGTTTGAGTCTGGAAATGAGTCACAAAGGAGGTAAAGCACTAAATAATGGAAGTTTAGCTTTGGGAGAAGGTTCATGCTGCTTTTGGGTCTGTAGGCAAGAAGGGTTATGTATGGGTGGCACTTGGCAGAATTGTTGGAATCCAGTATCTGGACTCCGTATTTCATGATGGAAGATGAACTTGAGCTTGGTCATCTTCGTCTGAGACTTGCTAATAGATGATTGGAAGATCTCTTTTTTTATTATGTAGGAATTTAGCAGAGTCAGGCCAATATAAAGAGGGAGATGCGCTGAAGTCACTTGGGGAATGGATGTTGCTTACCATGTGGAAGGAGCTAGCATGATATGACTCGAAAGTTGCTGAAGAGTCTCAAATATTTGCCTTTGTTTTTTAAATAGTGTCTGAATGTCCACTGTCAACTGCTTGCGTTTTATTGTTTCTTTGTTTTGTTTTGTTTTTTGATGGATACTTTTCTAGGAAGGATAACACATTAAAGAAAAAAAACAGAGTGAGAATCCTAAATTTTACCATGAGAGATCAGAGATTTGGAACAGGTTATTTGAGAACAGATCTTATTTGAGATCAGATTTTATTTGAGAACAGATCTTGAAACCCTGATTTGCAAGTTTATGAATTGGTACCTGTGGCATTTAACAACCCCAGAAAAGTGTCCATCCCAAATATCTCCTTTAAACCTTTACCTGTTTTACTCATGGTACCACCATGAAGACTACTTGTCATTGGTACTACTGGCTCAGTATTGGTGTATTTGATAATTTAAATGAAATTCCAATTAGGTAAAAAGTACTTTCAATAAGGTCAAAGTGAAATAAGTGAAGTAAGATATGCATTCACAAACATACAGATGTTATTATGAAATGCATCTCAATCCATGCCAGGCTCTTACTGTCTAAATGCCCTTCTGTTTTCTTGGCTTGCAATTAGTTTTTGCTTGTATATTTGAAAATTGGGGGAAGGGTAATAGTCTAATGGGTAATGATTTTGTTTTAGTTTTTTGATTAAAGAGAATAACTTGGACTTTGCATAACCATAAGGACAAAAAGCCTTATCCATCAAGTGTAATTTCTAGACCAAAGTTTGTATTTTTGGCTAAATTTAGCTTGATCTGTAGTATGATACAAACTGATGAGATAATTATACGCGTCATTGTTTTCTACTTGTCTTCCCTTTACCATCTTTCCTATTCATTTTCTTTCATCCTCCATTTCACTAGTTCCCTTGTGCCTGGTCCTCTAGTCTAAAAGATAAATACTTTCTAGCCACTTTCTTTTTTGAAAAGTGTGGGAGCAGAGACTATTCTCCTCCCTAGCTGCACCCCTCCTTCCCACATACCTGGCCTGTGCCACTGTTCTCAGTCTGCCTGTGTCCCCTGTCTGCCCTGTCACCTTACACCCTCCTGTTTAGAGACCTCATGTGTCTTTGAAAAACCTTGACTGTGTTACTCTTCTAGAAGACATTCTTCACCTTTCGAGTTACTTCGTATAAAGTTAACCAAGTTAACTTGTACGGTATGAAGTTAACCTAGCTAAAATGCTGATTGTTACAGAACCATTCTCTGTTTGTTAAAGAACTAAAAAAAGTATGTATGTGCTAGTGAAGTTGTCAGTATTTTAAGATATAAAACTCCTGTTTTATGAATGAAATCTCATCCAGAACTGAAACATCCAGATAAAAGTTCTGTCTCGTTTCGGTTGCCCTAAGAATCTAGTGGGCCACCCTACACATAACAAAAACACAACCAGGGTACTGCTGAACACCCCTGATGAAAGCTGGGCACCCAGAGACACAGCTCGGAACCACTCTGCCAGGGATTAGCTGTTTGTCCCTCTGAGGGGAAAAAAATTGTTTCACGAATCTATTAACACTAAGTTTCTCTAATCTAGGAGCTTACATCAGTCCGAGAAAAGTGATATATATACAAATGGGGACGGAGAGGCATCCCATCCAGGAATACCTAACCTGTGTCCTCCTCTCCTCAAGGGGACCGTGAACTTGTATGGAAAAATGCATCTCTATCTTCTATAACCTCTTAACTGAGGAGTTGGCATTTTATTCAATTATCAACATAGGCAACAATAAAATTACAAGTATTTTCATATCATACCAGGTTGTTGCAGATACTGTCAAAACTCAGCTTTGCTCATCACTAAAAATTAGAACAGTGATTAGATCTGTTCCTCAATCTTACTATTTACTGTGTTAATAAAGAAGCACGTCTGTTACTACATCACAGATTTTTGATAGATTGGTTTATTCCCACTCCCATCCCCCTATCCGAGTTCTATATAAACCAGTTATATATGTCAGTATAATTGCTTTCATTTGAATTCTTACATATTTTATTTCAGGCCCTAAAGTGATGGTTTTGAAGAGACATCTATGGGCTTCACCAGACTGTTGGAAGGGTTCGTGGCACAAAAGATGTGAGACTAGTGATTGAGTTGTGCAGAGGAAAGAAATTATATTTTTTTAACACATTAGCCAGAGAATCCATTTTTAAGCTTGTTTGTTGCTCTTTGGTGTGCTAATTTTTCAATTGCCCTTCACTCTGTATCACGTTGCAATTATAATCATTACAGTGCCATTTAAAACAGAAACTTCACTGAGGTTTTCTCCAGCATTCAGATACTACCTAGGTATGACACTAGTTTCATGGGAGAATGCCTCTGCCTGCAGCTAGACTACAAATCTGTGGCTAAACTACACCTTTATATCAACTGAGGTTTGAAGCTTAGGCAGTTCTTACCTCACTAGTAAGAATGAGTCACTGGCAGAATGAATCCCCATCCCCGTTACGGATTTTCCCACATCTCCACCTGTAGTAGCTGGCACATCAGTAGCACTCAGTAATTATTTGTGGAAGGAAGGAACGATTCAAAAGCATATTTCATCTTCTCACAGTTTTGCCCTCACAAAAGCCAACATAATTTCTGAGGGTCTTTGTGAAAGTGGGAAGAGAAGTTGGAGGGAACTGGAGCCAGAGTAGGGTCAGACCCCACCCCTGCCATTCTCCCCCGGGGCATCTCTGTGTCGCCCCAAGGTGATCCTGAGACCTCTGTTCAGAGCCTCAGCCTCCCTTGTCTCCTTTTATTGGTAAAATTATAACCCAGCTATTACCACCGGGACCCACATGGTGCTTCCAGAAATATTTATGCTTTCTGGTTTTAATGCCTACTTGTGAATCACAAGATTTGAGTCTCTCAAATTAAGCCAACTTCTGATTAGCAGGTTTGCATAATGGATAAAATGATGTGGTTTTTGGCCACAAAATGGGTGTTACTTTATCAGCAAAATCATGAGCAAGTTGAGAGCACATAATGACCCGCTTGATTGTTCCTCTTAGGATGTGATTCCCATAACTTTTACAATCCCAGATTGCCTTCTCTTGGTTTTGAAAATTCTTTGTTATCTCTCCTAGAACATCATAGAGGGAAGATTTAAATTTTTAATTCCCAACCCCTAAATATGCATAATGGGGAGTTTCGCTCATTTTAGAAGATATTTGCAGTGTTGAAAAGTTGTATATCAATTAATTAAAACTGCAGTGTAGAAATATTTGTTTAAAACAACCTACAGTGGTAGTAATTATTTTTGTAAGCAAACAAATCAGGTAAATCATCACGTAAAAATTACTCATTTTATGAGTTCTTATTTTTATATATTTTTTGCACTTAGCATACACGAATATTCAGTCACATTTTTTTCCTTAATGATCTTTACAATTTTGAATAGGAAAATAAATATTGCAAATGTTTAACAGTGACTTTAGGAAACAACATGATAAGAAATTTACTTTGTAGGAGCACATATTCATTTGAGTTGAGGGATTTGGGAAAAAAAAAATCTTCCTGTGTGTGTGTGTGTGTGTGTGTGTGTGTGTGTGTGTGTGTGTGTGTGTGTTACACAGTCGTTAAGGAGCAAACTCAAAGCCCCATGTACACTAGGTAATACTCTGCTACTAAGCTGGGCGCCCAGCCCTCCAGTTTCTTTTTAAAACAGGCATTTGCCTTGACAGAACTCTTTGAGGGTATAGCACTGCTCTTAAGCTTAGGAAACTGCACTCACTTTGAACTGTATTTCTTTAAAATGTAGCAACTTCATTTTGAGTTTATGCTGTTGGACTTTGCTACCATATATGCACTGAGCCCTCAGGAATTACAGGAATGTATACAATTTTTCACCACTAAATGAGTCAGAATATGCCACTTTTATATCTGTCTCTGTTCCTTCAATTTTACTGCTCTTTTAGTTTGCTGTGCTGAATCTTCAACCATGTTTTTATACTCATTGAAAATAAGAGTTACAAGGTGTTTCCAGGCCTGCTTGGTGGAGGAGAGGGAAGATTTTGCTACTCAAAGGACTGTTCATACTGACATTTGTTTGTGACACGAGTGTAACTCAAATGGAAGGGTTGCGGGTGGGCTGGAAGAAACTGTCACCAGCAGAGCATGGAGAATGGTGTTGAAAGACTGGACCAATGTGAAAGGAAAGGACAGGATGGGACAAATCCAAGAGAAGTCCCGAAGTGGTACTATGGATAGAAATTGTGATTGTTTATGGATGAAACAACATTTTGATTTTTAATTAAAGAATTTGCTATATATTTCTTATTATGAAAGCAGTACATAGTCACTATAGAGAAATCAGACAATAACAAGTGTAAGGAAGAAGATAAAATTATCCATATTCCTAATCTAAAAATAGCTACTTCTAATATCCTTATTTGGGCTCTTTAATGCACACACATACACTTTGTATATATTTATAAATGTAAAGCTGTATGTGTGTGTGTCTTACATCTATTCCTATGCTTTGTCATTAATTCCATATTGAACATTTAGGTTACATTCAACTTTTGCTGTCATAATGTCAATGTAAGCATTATTTTAATTATGCTTACATGTCTATCATTTCCTTAAACTTTTGAAAGTGGTATTATTGGATCAAAAAAGGCATTTGTGCTTTAAAGGTGTAGATATTTCTACATTCTACTTTTTTATATCTCACTTCAGAAAAATTATACCAATTTATTGTTCAAATAAATTTCCACACTGTGTGAATGATGGGTATTAAATCACCTAGAAAGTAAATGTTCTGTGGGAGGAAAATGCCAGATCTAGATTGGAAGGTGGTAACTAATTTATGTTCATTAACTTCTTAGTGAGCTCCTTATGGGATGAAGCAAGTGTCCTAATGGCAAAAATAACAGAAACAATTATAGCTGATGTTCATGGTGCTGGTCCTAAGTGCCAAGCCTCTTCCAGAGTTGGTCTCAGTTTTCACTAGACTGTGAATTAGGTAGTAAAATTAGACTCTGTTTTACAAAGGAGATAATTGAGGTCCAGACAATTTGAGTTACCTACCTAAGATTACAAAGCTAATGAGTAGTTGAGCAGGTATTCAAATTAAAACCTGGGATTTAAATAGAATAGATAGATAAAAAGTTGCAGTAACTAAGTCAAGAAAAGAGTTAATTATAGCAAAAAAAAAAAAAGTGACAGGCATAGTCAATCCAAAATCACGTGGTTTGCTTCTCTTCCCAGCAATTTGCTAATTCATCCTTTCCCCCCACTGTTCTTAAATATTGCCTGCTCTTCAAAGTCAAGCCGATTCTATCTACTCTTCATCAGTGACTGCTTCTGTGACTAGCTCTACCCCATCAGTTCTTCCTCTCCATTTAGGAGAACCACCTTTCCTATGCAAGCCATGAGAAGAACAGAGAACAGAATTGGGGTGGGGAGGTTTGGTGGGCAGTATCTAATTAGGACAGACAGGGCAATTGGGAGGAGGCTTAAAAGCAGCCAGGGAAAGGGTGAGCTTTTTCTCTTTGTCGGGAAGCCAACTGAAAGTCAGGCTGAACAGGAGAACGAGGACAGGCGGTTTGGAGGTCGATGGTGGGCACAGTGATTTATATTTCGGGATCCCATTTCCACCAGCATCTCAAAGATGGTTAGTGAAATTCAGAAATTAATGGAACTCTGTATGTACCTCTTAGCAGGTTACACAGACCAAATTAAGCATCAGGTTAATTTATTTTTGCACTAATTGCATGAACTCTTGTGACAACACTGGTTCTATGTTCATCATTAGTAATATACCATACTTTCCCCCATAAGTTAATATACCATACTTTCCCCCATAAGTTAAGAGTGCTTGCTTAAAATGTTTTCTGTTCAAAAATCAAAACAAAGTTCTGTTGGGAAATAACATAAAAGAGTGTTTGATATGTAAGAGGGTAATTTGAGGAAGAGATATCCCAATTTAGTGGGCAGAACAAAAAGAAGCGAATAGTTCTTACGGACAGAGTAAAGGGTAAAATTGATTTAAAAAAAGAAATATGGTAGCATGAAACTTGGGAGTTATTTTTTGCTCTTGAATGGCACCATTTATGAAGAATGAGAGGAAAAATGAGAATTTACAGTTTTAAGGCAGAGTGTGTAAACGTTAAACAGGAGTCAGATCATATCACTGAGATTTGTATGATGTCGAAAATACATTTTTGGCAGAAAAAGAAGAACAGGTAAGACATTCTTCATTAAAGCCCATGTTCAAATATCAGACACACAAACTAGATTTATATTTGCTCCATCTTTGAAGAAACTATCCTAAAGTTAGTTTTGAAGTATATATAAAAATGGAACTTACAAACTAGGGATTTTACAAATACTAATGTTTGAAAATAAAATTGAGACCTTTTTGGAAATTCTGTTTAAATCAAATTATGTGATCATCTTCTTGCTAACTAGCTTAATAGATTGTCTGGAATTTCATACTTTTGTCTTTATTCCTCTTTTTTTTCTTTTTCTGAAATTCTGTCTGAGAATATCCTTTAAAACATGAGATTTCCTTGTCTGACAGACTTTTAGATCTGGCCAGGTTGTCATTTGATAATCTTATAATGAGCCAAGCAAAAAGTATTTATGTGTGTCCTAAAGTCGGTGGCTCAGAGGAGGTAGAAAAGAGGTAAATGTAAAAACTATAGAAAGCAAATGATTTCCATTTTTTATCTGACTAAATTTTAAATGAAATTGAAAAAAATCACTTACCAATGTAACTTTTCACAGAATTTTAATGGAAACTTTTCCCTGTGTTGTGTAAACATTATTTTTTATGCTAATAATAAATCTCCAGAAACACTGCTGGAGTTGTTTAACCTTTTACTGACAAAGTGACAAAATTTATTCCAGTGAGAAATTTCTGGAAAGCCATTTCCTATTAAAACCCCAATATAGAAACCCACAGAATTCTGGCTTAAATATCGAGTCCTTTAAATAAGCCAAAGAATCTGAGGAGAGTTTATAAACCGTCAGCATAGGAGTTTAAAGTAGTAACAATTTGGGGTGGGGATGTAGCTCAGTAGTAAAGACCTTCCCAGCATTTGCAACGTCCTAGGTTTGCTTCCTAAAGCCAAAAAAGGTAACAATTTAAAATATTTCTATTAGCTTTTCTTCTTTGTAGAAAATACAAGTATTAGAAACCATATGTTGAAAAAGAATGTATTAGGAGATACAAGGACATATATATATACACACACACACACACATGCCTTTTAAACTGTGTTTCTCTTTAAGACCCATCTTTCAATAGAGTACTAGATGTAATCTGTTACTTTTAGAAAGGAAATTGCATTTACTGGCACGTCTCTGTTCAAATTCATTTTCCATGTTTTCTTTAATAAGACCAGTGTTAGCAGGAAAAGTTAGGTGCAGTGCCCACTGAGATTTCTTTCACTTTACACAAAGTAGATGTTATTAAACTGGAGAGAAAGATTAATGCATTTCCTACTAATTCCGTAGAGAAGAACATGTATCTTTATTAATGTTAACGGTGGGGGCCTCTCATTATGTTATAGAATAATCAGCTTTAGCAAAGGTTTTCTTGAAGAACTTCATAACATTAAAGGTTAATACGTTAGGTAAAGAACAGTATCTTAAGACAAGCATTTTTATTACAGAACATGATGGGATCATTTTTATTAAATTATATGATGATTTGAATGGGGAAGAAGAAAAAGTACATCACTTCATGTCTTCATTTTTAATGCCTTGAATCGAATAATGACCTTCTGGAAAATAGTTAATTTTAAGCATTTGGAAAGATCAATACCACTTTGCTACCAAAAAAATGGCCTAGATGATGAAATTTGATGTATTTAAAGTATCATTTCACCCTTTTAACCTAGTAAATAATTTAAAATGCTTTTGGTATTGCTTTGCCAGTGTTTTGTTTCTCACCATTCTAAGTGTCAGGATTCTTCATGAAAAAGGATTGGAAGTTGGCATGTGAAGCACTCAGGTCTCACACCCAGAAGTTGGTTGTACTTCCATTAGGTCTTGACCGTCTCCGTAAAGGCTCCCCTAAAATAATATGTTTAACGATTACATTTCACATGCAGTATGTATAAAATATAAATGATGTGAACATGGCACCTTTCCGTAGTGTTAAGGGGTGGTTTAAAACATCACTAGTCACTGCATCTTCTGTAATATTGTTAAGCCGTTATGCTAAAGGTGAAGGATTCAGTAACTGTAACAATTAGAACCCATTTTCCCTAGGTTTATAGAACACTGATAGGAAATTACCTTTGAGTGCCGACAGCTTTGTAAATAAAAAAAAAAATTGCCCTCTATTAGCATGTTTGTGGGCAGATTAAAAACTATCTTCATTAGCATAAGTAACACGTACAGATTCTTTTAAAAGTAGAAAATTATTTGCTGAATGATAAATTGCTAGCTTTATGGTTAGTTGTTGAAAATGTACTCATTCAAAATGCCTAGTATGGTTGTCTACAATACTGAATTTTTTGTTAGAAGTACTATTTAATGGATTATGTACTTAATCCTTGTTCATACTACTTGCAAAAATGTAATTCATGCTTTCCACTAAAATGTTTGTATCAAACACTTTCCTATTTAGATTGATTTCTTTTAATATCATATATTACTATACTATATGCCCCAGAGATTGGAACAAAATATTCCTGCAAATAACACATAAAAGATGAGGGAGAGGGAAAATAAATATAGTCTATAAAATGTTGTGCTTTTTAGAACTCAAATTACCATTCTGTTTTTTAAAATATATTTTTCCCTTCTCAGTTGCAGCCAGAATTGTCATTTTCTTTCTCTTTTAATAGCTTAGTTTTAAAATGTATATGTGCATAATGATAATGTATGTGTGTGTGTATATATATATATATATATATATATATATATATATATATATATATTACATTAGATGACTTTTCCCCCTCAGAGAATATTAATGTCTATTTCCCTTGGAAGATTGGTTGTGTAAACTTGCAGCTCTATCACAGACTAGCCTTGTAAGAGTTTCTCTGTATATGTGAGAGGTTTCATGGATATAGTAAAATTTTAAAGGACCTTACTTCCCTAACTCAAGTAAAATCACTGCGCTCCCCTTATCTGTTCAAATGTTAGGAGCAAATTGACTTGAATTAACTGTTCTAAAAAGAGTAGAGTGGAAATCAGAGATTGAGTTTGGTTGGAAATTAACAGCTGAGAGAGGAAGGTGCCAGGATTTTTATTTGAATGTGGTACAACAAGATTCTGTCAGTAAAGCACATCATTAGAATATTGAGTTTAGAACTGCTAATTTTTCCTTTAAAATGAGCATATAGTCATGTGTTTCATGGACCATAATAAATTGCCATTGTGTTGTCATTGAGTTTGTTTTGCTTTTTTCTGTACTAGTTTGGCAGTCATTCTGCATTTTCTCCTTTCCTTTTTTTTTTTTTTTTAATCTTACATTTCCTTAATAGAGCCCTAACCACAACCAAAGCAATGTTATTTATTTCAGTCTTAGGGTTAGCGTCTTTTGCACCACTTTCTTGCTTACGGTAGCAAGACATTTGCAGATGGTTCTTGGTTACTATAAAGTACGTAACAGTATTTCCTTCGTGGCAGATGGATTTAAGACTTTTAGTTCTCAATAAATGTAGGTTTACAATACATAACTTTACAGGATTTGTGTTGTATATAACAGGTTTGAACATATTATCTCAGAATTCATCTGCATGGCATTTTCAGCTTATTCAGGGTCCATGCCAGTTTTTTGTAAGTAATAGAGGGAGCACTGTGATTGATAGCAACAGCTCAAGGCGTGATTTTGAATAAAAACAAAGGGTTTAGAACAGAAGGTGTCAAATTAAACTTTGTCAGTTTGAAAAGTAGTAACATCCTGAAAGTTTTACCAATTTATTTACATGTGGCTACTGTTTATATTTTGCCCTCTTTATATGCAGTGTAACGTTGCTTGGCAAATTTACTACATTTAAAGTTTAGGTTGTTCCTTGTACCATTTTAGTTTTCTGAGAATGGTCTTGTTATTTTAAGGCTATTCAAGACAGTTCAAGACAGTTGTGATCTAATTTAATTTTGAGAGTAGTTCCCTACTCCTCCTGCCTGTGATTTTAAAGTACATCAAATCCCAGTGACTTCTCTTAAAAATAATGATGTTCACATTTTTCAGCAAAGTACTGTACTTCACTCCCCATAGTACTTATCTCAAGTAAATCTATAGAGTTACCATTTTAACACTGGCACAGTGTTACTTTTATTGGTCAGATACTGCAAATGTTCTGACCTCTGCATTGTCTTTCTGAGTTTATTTGCTTTAAAGATATCTCTTACAGAAAACTGACTTAAAAAGAGTGGGGAATTAGAAAGCATTTGATATTTTTAGTCATTTCCTGTATAACAGAGTAATTACTTGTCATCATTAATAGTCACAATTGGTAGGATTTGAAATAGAATATTGCAAGGTGCTTAGTGTTAAAATGAATTACTCTTACTTTTGCCAGTGCAAATTGGGAATGAGCCAGTTTATTCCAAGCTGATAGAGAACTAATGTGTGAAAATACTTGTTTTCCGTCATTTCTTAAGAGATATGCCTATTAAGCCATGCACCCCCTCCCTGCCTTTGGTTTTCTTGAAATATCCTTGTAGAACTAACAGTTCCCAGCTGCACCGTTAAATTTTTTTTCTAAGAAGCATCTGATTTCAGTCTCTTAAAATCATCATGTCTGTTGAAAGGCTAGCAGAGACATGCTTCAACTTGTAATGCATCAAATTATTTTTAGATAAGGAATTAGAAGTATTATTTAAGGGCAGAGGTTAATAGCAAACTACTGGAAATGTTATGTTAGTCATGGGCAATTAATAAAAATAAGAATCTGTCTTGTAAGTATAGAGATGCAGAAGTGACAATATAAGCAAAATATTTGTTGAATGAGTCAGGGCTCTTTTTCTGAAATATTTGTTAAACCAGCATGAGTATGATTGTTTAGGAATTAGCTGTCATTATTAACCATTTTAAAAGAACTAATGATTTTTTTTTCCAAAGAACATCTGTGATCCGCATGTTTTTTCACATATATCCAAGTGTTAACTGGTCTCTACATTACTTTTAAAATTCTCTAAAGGATGTGAAAAAATTATTGAAATTTTTCAGTTCTCTCCAAGAAGCTTTTCTTAAATGAATCGTTCTTAATTTAACTTTTAACAATTTTTAGTTACAACCATTTATTTCTTAAAAAAAAAAAATTGTAGAAAAGCCCAATGTTTAGCATTTGTTGCAGTACCAGATAAGTTAAAAAATCCTTTCTGCTCTATACTTGATGAACCTTCTAACTTCTCTTGAAACATAAATAAAATTACATGATTTGCTGTGTCGTGGCATATAGGAGTTCTGTCAGTTGTCACAGCCAAAGGATGTGGAAAAGGGAAAGAGAAAGTATCCTTTACCACAGTTAATATTCAGACCTACAGGAAGAGATGTATCTAAAACCTACACAGCAATAAAATTAGAAGTATAACAAAATAACTTAGATGTATGAAAATACATGATATTTTCATTGCTTAATCCAGATAGCAAATATTTATCCATAAAAGCTAAATAAATGTCTCCAGGGCACCATATGCAGGTGCTTCAAATACTATTAGGTGGATAATGCTGCTTTCACATAAATTGAGTTTATTTACAATATCTGGGGATAAGCATAGAATTGCTGTGGTTAGAAGAGAAACCTGCTAGGTGACATTGTCATCACAATGATTAAAAACAATTTTTTTTATTCAGTGGCATTGAATGAGTGCATGATGATATCCCCATACATGTATTTAATTAAAAGGCTTGTTGGAGACTCATAATACTCTTAGAAAAATTAGTTGATCTCAGAAGCTTTAGCAGCAGTTTCTGTTAGCTGGTTAGCGGGTGAGAATGTATCGCGTCAGTCTCCCTGTTTTCTTTTACAATCTCTCAGCTTGGCCGTTTTGGGGAGAACAGACCTGGATCCTTTTCATTGTCTATACAATCAGAATATTCTAATGGTTCCTTATATATATATATTGAAACCCTCCCTAGTTATATCTTAGATCATACTGTTGAAGACACTGCTCTGTCTATTCACATCAAATTAACTTACTGAAATGTCCAAGTAAACTCTTTTATCTTAGGTCAGGTTCCCTAAGAGCAGAGCCTTGGATAGGGAATTCCTTCCTTACGATTCGATGAGGGAGGAAGGATCGGGAGGAGGGCCTGGTAAGAATACAGCCTCAGATGAAGACTGGGTCTAGAATGATGGGGAAGCGAAAGAATGATGGGGTGACTGTCTAGAGATTAACCTAAGGACAGTGAGATGTTCCCTTGCGATGGTTGCGCACCAGGGCTGGCCATCACTGACCATGCTGGGAGGAGAGGAGGAAGCATGAAGAAGCAGAGCGGCTTCCTGGTGGTCTGTAGCTGGGGCAGCTCTGTGATATTTTTCCATAGCAGAGTGCAGCTCATAGCTGTTAGCAGGCAGCATACCAACCAGGGGTGACTGCTGTGGCCAGTGGATATCTGGATGGGAAACCTTCCTTTTCCTCTGGACTCTGTGTCCATCATGGCAACCAGAAGGAAAGTTTGAGAGGAGTCTGAAAAATGTGCTTCCTTGCATCACTCAGTTGTTAAGAATCCTAGGATCACAATCTGTGGCTCACAATGTTTGAGAGAGGATCGGATTTGGCATTCATTGGGTATTTCCTTCTCTCTTAACCCAGAAAACCTATTAAAATTCTTACCTCATAAATCCTGTGCTCATTTTGCAGCAGGCAAAAAAGCAGAACTCCAAAGTCTTTTTTTGAAAGCTCTTTCTTGGAGATGATTTTTAAGTTTAGTCAGTGTTCTTTCAGGTAAATGGTCATTCTTCCAGGCCTCTACTAATCATGATACCTAAGAGAACATTGGTTTTGCTCACACCACTGCAAATGTCCCTCTTCCTGTTACACATACACAAAGCACACACACACACAAATATAAATACAAATTTTCATGCAGTTTTTTTTTTTTTTTCTGCAACAAGTATACAATGAGAAAAGCCTTTTAGAAAAGTTTATTTCTACAGTCTGTTCTACTTCTTATATACCTTCTATGTTCTTATATGGCCACCATCAGAGAAGAAAGTCGGGCAAGAGTAAAAGTACACGTCTTTGCTTTTCTTCTATTTCACATGTTGCAACATCCATGGTAAGTACTCTCTTGTATTTGGAGCATGAAAAATAATGCTTTTCCTGCAGGGTACAAATCAGCACGCTCAGACATACAGCTTGCTTTCTAGACAGCTGTAGCTATCCTTTCTAATGTGTCAAAAGAAAAAATTTTAAAGCAGATTGGAGTGTTGTAAGCATACAGAAAAGTTAACTTACAGGGGCCTTCCTTCTTAGCTCCTAATGGAAAATGCCAGCCCCACCTCATAAACATGGACTGACCTATCATCCCTTTATCTCAAAGGGATGGTTGTGTGAGCTGTTACGCTGGAAAGAAGATCCTTCTCCCGAAAACAGGACCCTATGGGAGAACCTCTCCATGATCCGGAGGTTCCTCAGTCTTCCTCAGCCAGAGCGGGACGCCATTTATGAGCAGGAAAGCAATGCTGTGCATCACCATGGCGACAGGCCGCCCCACATCATCCATGTTCCAGCAGAGCAGATTCAGGTTGGTTTACCTTGGCCAACTCAATACATAACAGCACTAAGTAACTAAAGCTTTTGACTAAGCGGGGAAGTTAGCGTTTCTCTCCTTCCTGCCAGTCTAAACATAGGCTTTTCAGTGAAAGGTAACAATGTACTACCATCTTGCTCGGGGATAAAGGGAAAATCAACGTACTTTTCCCAACATGGGTACTGTGTCATTCTCCCCAGCCCTAAAGTGGCAGAAACTCCTTTCCTGCACTTCTTGTTTGGCAAGTGTATTTGTCAGTGTTGGGATTTGTCTGTGAATGCTTAGAAATTTTTTTTTTGTTTTCAAAAAGTGAAATTTAAAACATCACCTATTTTTTAATACCTTACTGCTCCCAGGGAAAGGAACTATTGCTATTGTGTAGAGGAAGTTTGTAGAATCACGGTGTTATACCTTGGGTTCTGTCCTAACAGGGGAGGAAACCCTACTGCTTTAAACTCCTCCACCCTTCCTGGAGCTTACAGCAGTCTCCCTATGCAGTCCGAGTGCAGCTGGGGAGCACTTCTGTTTGTCTTTCCTTGAGAGCCCTCTTCCACCATGCTTGGGAAAGGAGAGTCTAGAGGCCTTCACTTTCCAGACCCGCCAACTCCTGCACCATAGGTTGGTGCTGCTCCTCAGTGAGTGGGCACATGACCTGCACCAACAAGAAAGGGAGACCAGGGTAGGATAAAGATCTGCTCCCTTG
This sequence comes from Hydrochoerus hydrochaeris, assembly GCA_004027455.1. Lineage (NCBI taxonomy): Eukaryota > Metazoa > Chordata > Mammalia > Rodentia > Hydrochaeridae > Hydrochoerus > Hydrochoerus hydrochaeris. Next base: position 51,016 of record PVLA01004666.1, on the reverse strand, counting down.
GTCAGAATTTTTTCAGACATGTGAAAATATTAACCAACGCTGTGGCCAGAGACCCCTTTGCTAGCAGATGTAGCCTTGTGCTAAAAGTGTCCTGTCAAGGGGCGTGTGTCCATCCATCTCCCAAGGGACCGTCCTGAGAACACATTGATGAAGTATGGGACCAGTCAGTTCATTGGGACGCCTGTGGCCTCAGGACCTTAGAAGGCATGTTCCGGTTGAATGTGAGCTATATAGCTTATTTGTGTCAAATCAAAGGGCTGTATTTAGCTTTCTCTTTCCTGAGTCCTTAAAATTCTACTCTTTGTTCAGTCACCTGCATTATTTCTTGGTATTGCTGTGGAAAATAAACACACGCAGAATCACACACACACACATATTTCCTTCCTCCCTCTTGAATACGTATTAAAGATAAAACAAATTGGAAAAGAGAATCCCTGAGGATATCAAGCACTAAAATAATCGTGAAAGCCCGAAAACCTTACTGTTTTAAAGCAAAAAACAAAGAAGAGAAAGATATGTTAAGTAATAAAAATAGTACTCATTTGGAAATGTAAATTGTTTTTAATAAAATTGCTTCTTAGGAGGACCAAAGAAAATGCTTAGACATAGTGCAAATGTAATATTTTGCCACATTTTCAGATTGATTTAGTTTGCTGATAAGAATTACGGATATCGAGTATATAGTAGATGGATGTGTCACATTCGTTATGTATAATTGTGTATAGAAATTCTGGCACACACGCATACTAATTATGAGACAGTGTATACATTAAATTTAAATCCTAATCACATCTGAGTTTACTGTAGACAAAACAATTTGCTAGCTGTCATTTGGACTGAACCTTTATTTTTGGTTAAGAAAAAAGCATGAAAGTCAGACTAGTGCAGTGTGAAAAGGAATTGTGCATATTTAATTGGAACTGTCTGATAGAAAATTCACAAGCGTGAGGCTGCGGACTTGTAAGACACAGCGCTAAGCAAGAGCAGGTGCTTTTCTTCTGTTCCTGCTCCATATTTTGGCTCTCTGATGAAAGGGGGCAAAATACAAATTTCTTTCCCCATCGTTCTGTAGCTCACCTTTCTAAGATGTCTTTGAAATATTTGCTTCTCAATCTTCGCTTCAAATCTTTGTTAATTATTTACATCATAGTTTGCTTCGCTGTCTTCGCCTTTGATGTGTATCTCCTGGAGAAGTTTATGGGTCACATTTCCAGAGTGCTGAGTTTCTCCTCCTCTACCGATGCTGATAAGCAGGCACATAGCTCCTGAAGGCTGTACTAATTTCTGTCTCACCACTTTGTGTCATTTTGATAAAAAATGCTGTCCTTAATGCTGTGGGTCACTTCGCTGGCCTGACTTCTTACCCTGATCTGTGCTCCCATTAAAGAAGCTACTGTATATCTGGGCTCATCCATACGTATTTTCCAATTCTAGATGGCTTTGTGCGCGATGCAGGAGAACAGAGCTCTGATTGCTTGTTTCTTTTCAGCAGCAACAACAGCAGCAGCAGCAGCAGCAGCAGCCACCGGCCCCTCCCCAGCCGCAGCCGCAGCCACAGGCGCAGGCTGGCCCCCGGCTCCCCCCACGGCAGCCCACTGTGGCCTCCCCCGCTGAGTCTGACGAGGAGACCCGACAGAAGTCCCGGCCACGAACCAAAATTTCAGTGGAAGCCCTGGGCATCCTCCAGAGCTTTATCCAAGATGTGGGCCTGTACCCAGACGAAGAAGCTATCCAGACTCTGTCAGCGCAGCTGGACCTCCCCAAGTACACCATCATCAAGTTCTTCCAGAACCAGCGGTACTATCTCAAGCACCATGGCAAACTGAAGGACAACTCCGGGCTGGAAGTAGATGTGGCAGAATATAAAGAAGAGGAGTTGCTTAAGGATTTAGAAGAGAGTGTGCTAGATAAAAATGCTAACACCCTTTTTTCAGTGAAACTAGAAGAAGAGCTATCAGTCGAAGGAAACACAGACATCAATACTGATTTGAAAGACTGAGATAAAAGTATTATTTTCATTCAACAGTGCCACTGGTATTTACTAATAAAATGAAAGTCCACCTTGTATTTGTTCAGAAAACCTTTGTTGTTCATTGTTTGGCCAATGAATCTTCAGAAACTTGCACAAACAGAACAGTTGGGAAAGGATAGTACAGACCGCACTAAATGTTTTCCTCTGTCTTATAAACTGGTTGGCAGTCCCAGGTGAAGCAGCAAGGATTGTTTGGTATTAAAGTTTGTGTTCAAGGGGTGCAAGGTGTGTACCCCATAAGCATGATACCAGAGATTTTTTTTTAATTATTCTGGAGCCTCAAACAAGCATTATAACTTCTTTGATTATCATTTCCTGTCCTTCGATTATTTCTGTAACACTTGACACTGATCTTTCAAAACTCGCCCCTTAATTTAAAAAAGAAAAAAAAGAGTTTGTTACTCTATTGTATGTTACAAAAAACTGTAGACTGTGGAATGCAGTTTAAAGATGACATATGCCAACAAATGCCTTGTATTATATGGCACTGCCGGAAATCAAATTTGTTTTTATTTTGGGAATAAAAGTTCATTGTCATTTTTTTCGTTCTCATTGTTACATGATTTTTTTTAAAGAAAAAAAAATGTGAAACACAGTTTAGTCCTCATTATTTATTTGTAGATCCTGCAGCATCATGTTGTAATTAATTTTTTGGAAGTTTCCGTTAAATGCAATATTGCTTCTCTTGTTACCATACTGATTCTTTTCTATTTATAAATGTATTTTGATGGGCAGTAAAACAAAGTGTCTTAAAAGTTTTAAATAGAGAAAATGTGCTTTACACAGTTGCCTATAAAAAGTGCTCTATGTTATCCAAGCAATTCATACTATAAGCTTCACTCTTATTGTTGTATGCAATTTTTACTATCATGCAAATAAGCTTAGGTAAATAAACTAATAGATCACCTTAGAAAATTATGCAATTAATGTGAAAATAATCAATGTTTGCAATGTGTCTTCCTTTGGTTTACAATCAATTTTAAAGCTACATCTGTATAAAATTTCTGTATAAAGGTGTATTTCTTTTTTATGAGTTTATGGCTATGAAAACACCAGCTATTTTGTTACAGCTGGCTGTTTTTATAAGTGTACCACAATTTTCTTTATGCAGAAATGTTCTGAATAGGAGTGGTTATTGACTAACTACACAATTAAAATTGTTTGTATGGTATGACATAGTAGGGTTTGTCTGCTTATGTGAAGTAACTAACAGTCAAAAGATGGCCCTCATAAATAGGTGCATGTTCATACTTGGAGATATTTATAAAAAAAAAACAACTGAAAGTCACTTGGAATACTGTAAATTTAAATCACAAACACATGCTCATTTTTAATAGGTATGAAATTTTACAGTGATAACCTGTTTGGGGGTAACATTTTGCTTAATAAACAGAGATAGGACAAGGAAGACTCCAACAAAAACATAAGTCTGGTCTTCAATAGGTACTTAGAAATGACTCATCTGCATTTATTTCACAGTCCTTCAAGAATGGCAACACTTCCTTAAGCTAAGGTGTATTTTTAAAGGTCATTAAATAGTAACAAAATAGATGGAAAATGTGTGTTAAAACCTTTCAGTAAGCATTGTTTTTCTTTAAAGAAGAGCAAGTAACTCAGTTCACTGCATGTTGTAACTTAAAGAACTACATGAAGAAGATAACATAGCTGGAATTGCATCACAGTCTTTAAAATTCTTGCAACGTAAAACTTAGTAAATATGATCACAAAGGATTCGGGCCAATGGTGCAGTTCTTGGTGTTTCTCATTCATATTTTCTCTCTGTTGCCTCCTTGTCCTATGGTTCCCTAGAGGGTAGGGGTGTCTGCATTGCTGGAGACCTGGGTGGGGATCTGCAGTCACCCTTCCTCGTTGTTGTCCACTATTTCCACAGGCCCCTGTGAGCTCATTGGTAGGCAAGTGGGCAACTTTAACATTGAGCTTTTACTTAGGAAGCTAAAATTGGATCATTGGGAACTCTCAATAAATCTTTAAAATTTCATTTACTTTGGAAGCACAGCTCAGCTACTCAGAAGGCTGCTGGTTGGTTGCAAACTACTTTGATCCTTTTTATGAGAAAACTAAACTTTGCTAGAATTCAGAAGAGTATAATCATTTGAGCCAAAGGAATTTGAATTAAGAAAATAACTAAATTTCACATTAAAATAGAAACTAGACTGCCATTAAGTTAAAAATGTATCTTCTTCCCCCTAAATTCAAGAGAAAAGGCTTAGATTAGCATCAGGTTGAACTGATGTCTACTTTAACCAGTGCAACATTCAACGTAAGTTATCAAATAGGAAGTTTAATTTTTGGAAGAAATAGGGTTGCAAGTACAATTTTACATTTTAACAACCTAAATTCTTTTTGAAATGTTTTCAATGAAATGATGAAGACAAATTTTGATTTTAAATTATCCACTTACATAATTTTTTAAGATTTTAAAGTTGGCCAGGTTTTTGCTTAGTGTAAAAGTACACGATGATCATGAGCAAGACTGATCAAGAATGAATAAGATTGTTTCCAGGGAAGACAGCAGGTTTCAGAAAGGCTGTGTCCAAGTGGTCATATTTCCCCCAGGGTCACTTTTTGGCCTTGCCAACCCTCTTGTTTTTGCCCATGGCCCTGGCAAAACTCCTTTAATAAGCTTCATTGTGTCCAAGGATTCTGGAGACTTAAAAGCTGGGCCTATGACCTGGTGCTTCATGCTGTTAAAGACCTTAGCAGAGTCAGGTAGTTTACGGGTAACAGTCAACCTTGTGCATCTGAATCTGTCACGGATTCCTTCACTCAGCACTTTGCCACTAATTTGTATTACGCTCTGTGGCCATATAATACTTGCACATTATGCAAAAAATGATGTTGATAGTATTTTCTTGCTACACAATATGCAGAGTTGACACGTAACCTTTGAAAACCAAGGTAACTAATATGTGTGCCCTAGTTGTGTGGCATTTGATAACACAGTCTGTACATACTATATATAAGATGTGTATTGATTAGCATTTAGTCTTAAGGAATTCTGAGCTTGAGTAGTTTTCTTTTCCTAAGTAGTGATAACTGTACTTAACTGTGCTTACCTAAAATATATAGCTTGAGTAGAAAACATTTAAATGGATCAGTAGAAATGAGAATCCCATACATTCATTCCATTATTAAATCCTGCACTATTCCCTATTGTTAACATCTGGCTGATATTAAGGTCCTTGATTGTCACAATATTTTTAATAAATGAGATATTCTGAACTGCCTGGTGATACTTTGGAAGAGAGCAATTAAAATGTGTACATCATATAATAATAGTGACAAAAGTGGGGATACTGTTAAAGCAAGCCAGAGATTTGCATGATAGTGTGGAAACTAACAGAAGTCCAAAGTATCAGTCATCTAAAATACGAATATTGACAACATAGTCTGCCTTACAATATATATTTTTTTTTACTCTTTAAGGGGAGATGTGGAATGGGTGTTTCTTCTGAGGCAATTCTTTTAATGTAAAAAATAGTTGCATGTCTTCATGAAAGCTGAGCTACAATCTAGTACACACATTTTGATAAAATATAAAATATCCTTATTAAGGAAATGTGGAAGGTGAATGTTCAGAATACTATTCCTGTTTAACAATACCATATGTTAAATAAAAACAGCTTCGAATTAATGTCTAAAAGAAGATCAACATTTTTAAGCCTTTCTTACATTACCCTGCTCATCTGGAATACATATATCTTTCAAACTTAGTATTTATCAAATGAACGCTCTCAAAATTCAATCGCAGCTCCTTGCCTTATACCCTTGCTTTGGTGTAAATGCCATCTTTTCCATCAGTTATTTTCAGCTGCATATGTACCTATTGTGCTCCAAAGTACTGACAGTAACTGAAAGTGTGGTTGATGAAGAAATGCAGAACAGTATATTTGTTGTCTTGCAAAATAAACATTTTCAGAGCAACTCTGCAGTGACATTTTGCCCAAAGTTAAATGTGAAATATTATTTTTTTACTGTTTAATCATACATGTATTCAAGTAAGTACTCATTACAGTGACTGAGTTTTAATTCACACACACCTTCCAAAAAAAGAATGATGTCCCACATGCTGCTCTAATGTTCCACTCATGAAAGAACCAATTGTATCTGCCTAATGAGAATGGTGAAGAAAGGTTTGAGTCTTTAAACATGTCTACTAAGTCACTGCACATGCAGGAATGTGACACAGATGAGCATTTGTCTGGAGTGCAAACCTGTTGAGCAGCAGCTCTGTGGAAACAAGTTTCACGGATTCCACCTTTGGTTCCGGTTTTAACTCCTAAGGATGGTATTTGTCTTGGCCTACCTAATATAAAGGGGGTTCTATCTTCTGAGCTCCCTTCCCAGCATTGTCTCCTTAAACATGTTTAAAATGATAATAGCAACATTTATAGGGTGCTTTATTTTACATTGTTTAAAGCTCTTCTTTATCTTATGAGGTATTTAAGGCAGACACTGAAATTCTTCAAAGACAAAGAGAAATTCAAATAAACGGTTACTGGTTTGTTCAGCAGTTAAGTAACCACATTATTATCAATCCAATCTTCTATCTCAAATGTCTTTTCTCCTTAGTAAAAGATTTCTCAAATATAAAACTAATTGTAATTCAAAATTTTCAGAAAATTTTCCTAATATGGACAAGTTGATCATTAAATAATTGAAATGTTAATGCTAAAATTCTGCTGTCCTAGTATAGTCTACACACATCAAGTATGTTTTAAAAAACAAACCTTGCTATGAAAATATTCAAATGGACATAAAAATGTAGACAATAAACTCCCATGATGCATCCTCCCCCAGTATAACAGTTGTAACATTTTTCAGTTAGTAAATACTGTGTAAAACTTCTTAAAATTAAGGTGAAGCCAATACACACTTAAATGTTCCATGGCTTTGCCCACAGTAATAATGTGATGTCATCATAGTTTTACAAAGTAATGAGATTTCTGATTTCCAGAGAAAACATTAGAACTTGAAGTTGTTTCTTGGAACAGTTTTCAAGAAGCCAAGTTTTAGAAGCAAAACCTGTGAGGACTCCACAAATATTTGTTGCATAAAAAGAGACAAACCAGCCTCTCTTTATTTATAAACAATACATGCTTTCATATCATTGTTGAAACTAAAGTACATAATTTTCAGTTATGCATAATAAAATATGTAATTAAGCAACATTCCATGGTGGATTAAAGAATTAAAAGCTTCAGGTGCAGAAAAGAATTTGTTGGCACTTTCTTTTTCAAGGTGGTATTTTGAGGTGTTACTTTTCATTTTCCTTTGACATCTTATACACAAATAAATAGAAACAGGTGAGAAGCAAAGAAAATGAAAAATTGGCTTAACTACAATAGACCTCAAAAACACAGGGAGAATATCTGCAACATGCTCAAGAAGACGAAATTAAAAAGGACCAAAATCTTTGCCTAGGGATGAAAAAATCTTTAAATGGAGTATTGTGTGTCAAAAAATTATTGAAGTATAATTGACATATGATAAACTAACGTACATAATAAAAAGTTAACTGAGTTTGGTCACTCATATATTTCAAACTATATTAATTTATATTCTATACAGTCTAGTAAGCTTATTTTTCAACTGAAGAAATTAATAATTCTTTGCAACAGTGAAGTTAACAGAGGCATTTGGCATCAATCCTACTTTTTAAAGGTTAATACATCAAATAAAATTAAACCACTTAAGTGTCAGAAGGTGTCAGGATTATTCTCAAAAAAATCATCTTCTAAGAAACAACATTAGATGAAAGTCTACACTTAACATCAATAGGACTTCACAGTATCTAAAATTTTTCATGTAATGCTTAAACTATGAGTAATAACCATGTAACTTCAAGGAAGTTCACTATCATGAGATCCTATATAATTTATTAATGGTACCAGCAAAAAATTATTGAAGTATAATTGACATATGATAAACTAAAGTGTACAACTTGGTGTTTTAACATATATATCAAAAACACAACATCTGGATACACACAAATAGACATTGGAAATGAAAGGAGCATGTCTGTCATCCTGGTAATAGTTTTCTTGTGCCCTGCTGTAATAATTCCTCCCTTTTACCCCTTCAGCCATCACCATCCCCATAAAACCACTAATCTATATATTTCTTTTATTCTAGACTCTAGACTAGTTTGGACATTGCAGGATTTTATATGAATAGAATCATTCAGAATATACTACTCACTCTTGGTAGGCTTTTTTCACTCAGCATAATCGTCATAATACTCATTCTTGTTCATTCCTGTTTACTGTTGAAGAATTATCTAAGTCATTTTTTTTGTCCTCAGGATAAGACACCAACATTAGCCACTCTCTGATTTAAGGGAGGAGAGGTTTATTTTGGTGCACACTTTGTAGACATTTCAATCCATAGATGGCTGGCTCCAAAACAGGACAGCGTGGCAGAGGGGCAGAGGGAAGGACACATTGCTCCTCTTACCGTAGTAGGGAAGCAGAGCCTGAAGGAAGGAGCAGGTAAAGGAGATGCACCCTGCCAGGCTGTGCCCCCAGTGACCTTCCTCTTCCAACTGGATCTGACCTTCAGACAGCAAGTCAGCTGTGATACCCTTGTAATCTCATCACCCCCCAAGGCCCCACCTATCATCACATGGAGTTTTTTTTGTGGGGGGCATCTTGGAGAATAGGAATATTTCTCTTTACGGATGTATTGCCCTTTGCTTATCCACTAAATGTCTGATCCATATTTTAGTTTTTTTCTATTTTGGGGCTATTACAAATAAAAATGTTATGAAGATTTATATACATGCCTTTGAATGGCCAATATGCTTACATTTCTCTTGGACAAATTCCTAGGAGTAAACAACTGTCTATGTATATGATAGATACATGTTTAAGTTCTTAAAAAAAACTGATGGACTTTCTCAAAGTGGTTTTACAGTGACGCTAGCAGTTTGTGAGAGTACTCATTGTCCCACAGTCTTACCAGTACAGTGGTATCTCGGTTCAGGAATTTAATTTGTCCCATTATTCTGGAAAAGATGGCCACATTCGTGTTTGTGCAGGAAAGACAGCTGCGGTAGTGTTTGTCACCTGCAAACAAAAACCAAAATTTGCCAAACACTTCTGTTTGTGAATTAAATTGTTTGCAAATAAAAGCATTTGTGAACCAAGGTACCACTTTACTTGATATGGTCAGTCTTTTTAGTTTGAAACATTCTTCTAAGTATGTAGTGATTTCATTCTGATTCTAATTTGCATTTCTCTGGTGCATTACATTTCTTTCATTGAATATATTGTCATTGTTGATCTATCCATATACCTTTTGTATCTGTTGTTTTGTCTCTTATTAGATTTTTTTCATATTATTGAGTTTTCAGAGTTCTCTATTTTGTTTTGCTCTCTTTACCTTTCCAATATCTTGACTACTATAGCTTTATAATGTCTTGAAGTTAAGTAGTCTAAGTCTTCGAAATTTCTTCTTTAAACTGTCTCTGAATATTTTCATTTCCCTTTTAATTTCAGATTTATCTTTTCAATTTCTACAAAAAAAATTTGCTAGATTTTGATGAATTTCAGAGATCATTTTGGAGGAAATTGACATGTGAACAACATAAATTCTCTCTATACAGTATATTTTTCAGAAGAGTTGGAAAATACATTAACCAAAAAACTGTCATTCTCAAGTCTATGTGTCACTTGATTTGTATAAAGAAACTAAATCACTCACTTCTACTGATTACCTTGGCCTAATGGAGAGCATAAGACTGAAGACCCTATATCCTATACCCTGTTGCTCAACAGTAAATATTCTATAAATTTAGGAAGTTATGACTAGAAACTTCACCCCTTCTTGATAAACTCTAGCAGCATTAATATTCTTGGCAAAATTATTTTCGCACTAATTGCCATATCCATCTGCTCCGTGAGATTGATTAGATGGTGATGGCATTTGCACTCCTGCAATCAGTGCTTCCCAGCCCAGCAGAAAGCTAGAGCGCTCGTTCCATCCTGAAGCACCGCTGACGAATGCGAGCTTTTCCTCAGAGGATTTGAGATTAAACTGCACTTGGCTTGATGGCCCTTTGGGAAATAATTCAGTCTAGAGAGAGTTCTGTCAAAGTAAACCAAGAACCCAGAGATTTAAATGATTCCTTCCTATACAGAGAATCTCCACTATTTCATAAATCCTGGAGACATGTTCTCCTGATGCCAGAGAACCAAGGTTCCACAAAGCATGCTGCTCGCCTCTCTCTCATGGTTCATGAATCCTTCATAGACTGAGGAATACTGCTAATGTGTCTAAGAGAACGCAGCTGTATAACCCAATACTTATATATTTATTTATTTGTCCATTTGTCTTTTTGAGACGGGGTTTCACTACGTACTTCAGACTGGCCTTAAACTCACTTGAGCTTGTAGATCAAGCTGGCCTCAAACTTGCACTGATCCTCCTGCCTCAGCCTCCCCAATGTTGGGATTACAGGCATATGCCACCATGCCCTACCAGCACAGCCTGTTTCTATCTGGATTGCGGTATATAATTATATTATATTATTTATTTGCTTATTCTTAAAATTGTACCTATAACAATATCCTCTGAGTAAAAAAGAAAAAGGAAACCACAAGAAAGAAACACTTAAAATAAGATTTTAGCTGAAATTTGCAACAAGTATCTGCCATTACAGTCCTCCCCACACACCTTACTGTATCATTGCACTGGAACTTTGGTGTGGAGTTGCACGAGGCCTCATAAATAGTCAAGGCTTTTCTTACTGCCCAATCATGACAAGACTACCTCCCAATGATGCCAGTGGAGGAAACATAGAGTAATAACAAGGTATTTGCACTTTTATCAGGCAGCAAGCTATCTGTGGAGTCCTAATAAGGAGCTGGAGCTTCTAATACCCTTGGCAATAAAATTGTCACCCCCACTTCCCTCACCAGAGCATTTCAGAAAACAACCAACAAAGTTTGAATGAGATCCAGAATCTCATTAACATGATACCCAAAGTATTCAGGTTTCCATATAAATTAATTAATCACGTATAACTAGTCATACATAATAACAATGAAATAATTAATCATAACAAATCCCAAGAAAATCTCAAACTTGATGTAAAAAAATAAATAAATAAGGATTAGAAAAGAGGAAAAGAATAGGTTAAGTACAAAGGAGGTTTAGAGCAGCGACACTGTTCTGCGTGACATGATAATAGCAGACACATATCACTGTAAACTGGTCCCACATCACAAAAACACCTCCAGACTGAATCTTAATGTGAATGCTGGCCCTGGACACAGATGTGTCAGTGTAGTTCACTGACTCTGACTCCTGTCCCACTTGGGCGGGGATGTTGGTAATGCGGCTGGGCAGGTGGGTGATGAGCACAGGGCATAGATCGGAATCTCTGTATCTTCCACTCAGCTTTGTTGTGAACCCACAACTGTGTGAACCCACAAAAACTGTTCTAAAAGTCCATTTAAAGGTTTTAAAAAAACCTTTAAAAAGGTTGTTATTAGTTCCCAACAAATAAAATTTTAAAGTTTCTCACAATTATAAGAAATAATGAACAATTTTTGGTTTTTAAAAAGTAGACTTGTCATGATTGCTGTGTTCCAAAATGAAATTTTACAAATATAGGATATGTTTGCTTTACCCACTTTTAGAAAAAGGACTGAAATAGAGAATTTATGTGTCTAAAGGGCCATTTTTAAAAACATACTAAGCACTAGAAAAAGTTATTTATACAAACACTGAGATTACAGATACATTAGAATTATCCAACTTATTTTGTGGTGCCCAGGTCCTGAGCATGAGAAGCAAGAGCTCTGCCACTGAGCTAGGACCCCCCACTTCCAACATGGGTTTTAAAGCTGCTTCAAGGAGTGATTGCAAACATGTTTGGAAGAAATAAAAAGAGCCTTATTAAAGGAATAAAGCAATAAACCAGAACCAAAGGAAAAGTTTAGAGCTGAAAAGTGAAAAAAATGAGCAGTCAGGTTCAATGACAGACTATAGGGGACAGAAGAAGAAGTAGGTATACAGCAAGATAGGACTTGAATCTAAACCACAGAGAGATAAAAGCTAAGCAAACAAGGAAATAAATATTAAGAAATTTGCACCATCTACCATTACTGTCATTTGAATACTAGAAAGAGGAAAGAAAAGACAAGATATCTGACACTCAAAATTAAGGAAGGAAAAGTTTATCTAGCTTGCAGTTTGTGGAGGTTTCAGGACTCCTGAACTACCAAACAACTGAACTATATATACACTTAAAAATGTTTCAGATGGTAAGTTTTACGCTACCTATTTTTGTCACAGTGAAAAATGGAAAAAAATCCTCAAAGACTATAAAGATCTTTTGTTTAGATATATTTATTGATATTAACTATACTGACAAACAGAAATATAAAAATATTTATTTATAAATTCATTTAAAATAGTAATTATAAAGCCATTGCCTAGTTACTTAAATGGTATCTTTTATGGAAATTACTGTATATTTGAAATAATTGCCAAGAATGATGGCATTCTTTACAATTCTATTTATCTCTTTAATGTCTTCTTCCTCAAAAGACAGCTGGATTTTTATAACTGATTCTGTATTCAATCAGCTGTCATGTTATGTATTTTGTAGACTGTAGGAAACTGAACTTTATATCATGAGAGAATAAGATGAAATAAGTCAAATATCTCACTGGCATTATGAGTGTAGTTTTGACTTTGCAGACAGGTAAAATGGTCTGGAGGAACCCCACAGGTTTTCAGATCATGAATTCAGAACCACTAACGAAATTACTCATCATCACAATGGACAGGGGTTTGTGGAGGACTGAAGTACTTGTCACAATTCCTAATGCTCAGGTCGTAGTATTTACATCAACATTCTTGCATTGGCCAAGTACAATCTACTCCTTGATTTTGGACTTGGCCATGTGAATTGCTTCAGTGGAATCTTGGAAGACTTGAAGCAAGAAGCTTAAAATCTACTTCTTGTCAGCGGAACCCCCAAATAAATAAGCATGGACCAGACCTGAGTCCAACTCATAGTGAGTAACCAAGTTCAACTGAATACCTAGCCTGCAGTAGAACTCCACTGAGCACATCCTAGATCAGCCGATTTGCATACTCATACTGCAGATCAATGGCTATAAGAGTAAATTTATTGTTGGATGCTCTTGACTTTTGGGTTGCTGCACTGTCTAGCATCACTGTGACAATGACTAAGAGTCTAAGTTTTATCAACTAAACAAAAGAAAACACAAAGATGCAGGGTTATTAAAATAGGAGGAAGAGAAAACCAATAGGCCATATTAAAATCTTATTAGAAGAATTCTGACCATGATTATTATCTTAAATGAAGTAAGAACCACAACAAAAATGTTCATTAAAAACACAACCACAGACCAGTGGCACTATGGATAAGTTCTCTGATAAGAACAGCTATGAATGATTATTGAGAGAAAATCAGGAAGGAAGCAGCCTTCTCTGCTGTGTCCTTCTGCCATGCCATTTCTGCCCAGAAGCTGCCAACAGTGCACTGTACTGTGATCCAAATAAACCTCTCCTCCTCTAAGTTGTGGGTGTCAGGCATTGTGTTCCAGTGACGAACAAGTGATGAAGACAGATGCTTTTGGATTTGTTCAATAGTATGGTAGTTGACATCCCTAATAAAACTTTATTTATAAAAGTTGCTAACTGTAGCAAGAAATATTAGAAATGTGACTGAACAGGTTAACTGAATGGAACAGGTGAACTGAAGACATTCCAAATAGTCTCTTACCTGTAAGTATTCATGACCTACACATGGATTAAACTCTGCATTTTACAGTGTGATCTGGAGAAGAATGTTCTTGGGGCTTTTTTTAGAAATGCAGAGTTCTAAATTTCTGAGGGTAAATTGTATATCAACAAAATGTCAGGAAAGTCATTCTTACTGAAATTTAGAGGATGCTGTAGCCTCTGAAGCAAGATTCTGTTGGTAGGAAAAATAAGACATATGGGAGAAGTTATTTTTCCATTTGAGGAAAACCAAGAGCAGTTTGCTAATATCCAGGTTAAAGCCCCAACCAAGCAAATCAGTATGGCTTTCATTCTGTTCTCCTCTTCCTGAAAACGCCAGTGTAGAGAATGTACCAGGATATCTTAAACCCAATGACAAGTCATAAATACAAAAAGAAAAAAAAATCTGCAGTGAGGAGAATGCTACCAAAATATAGAGCAAAAGCTCTTTCTAGGACACCCACTCCAAGCCTTTATTCCTGAGACTATTCTGAGGTTGTTGAATTATCTTTTAAAATACGAAGTGTCTTTTCTCATTGTCTAAAATGGTAAGATGAATTTGGAGTGGAATGGAAATTCTACTCACAAACCACAGTGACAAACCAAAGTCATCTATAAGACTCTCCAATCACTCAAACATTTGAATGTTTTTATTCAATTTTTCAATTGAATATAAAAATACAAGATAACTTTCATTACAAATATATGGAAAAGCATATTTACCAGTGTGTCTCAGGCATCATATTGACCTAGTTTAAATCTATTCCACTATACATTTTCATGTTTAAAACACTTGCTTCAGTGGAGTACAGAATGCTGATTAGTTGAAAAATAAAAAAGTATTAACTGAAATCATATAATTTAACTGAAATTATATAAAATATATGTTGAAATGTAATAGAATTAAACTAGAAACCAGTAACAGAAAAGTAATAGAAAAACTTCAAAAATAAATCCAGCAACTAATAAGTAATCCATTAGTAAATGAGTAAAAAAAACCCTGTAACACTATTTGTAGCACTATATGTTGAAACTTAACGTATACTGTAGGTAAGACAGAGCTTAGAGTAAATGTATAATATGAAATGCTTATAGTAGAAATGAAGGGATGTCTCAAAGCAAAAAATTAAGTTACCATTGTTAGAAACTAGAGGGGGAAAAAAAAGCAAAATAAATCCAAATGAGCAGACGGAATAAAACCAAGCAAAAACAGTACAAAAAATAAGTAAAAGCAAAATTGATTCTTTGAAAATATTAATAAACTGACAAATTTTAACAAGAACAAAGAAAAAGACACTCAAATTGCACATGTAAGACATAAAAGAGGAGTTACCACTCCAGACCCAGTAGGTGTAAAAAGGCAATAAGGGAGTACCTGACCAACTGTGTACACATGAGTTCAACAACATGAAGTGGAAAAATTCTTCAGAATCCACAAGTTACCAAAACTCGCCCAAGATAAAATGAATAAACTGAGTAATCATTAAAGAAATTTAATTCAGTATTTTAAAAATTCTGGGCCAGGGATATAGCTCAGTGGCACAGTGCCCCTGGGAAGCATAAAGCCCTGAGTTCGATTCCCAGGACCAAAAAATTAAAATAAGTAAAATTCTATAAGAAGCAATCTCCTGGCTTAGATTATTTCATAGTTTAACTAAACATTTAAGGAAAAAAATCTTGAATCTACACAAGTGTTCCCACACAATAGAAAAGAAGGAAACATTTTTCAACTTAATATATATAAGATTAGTGTTATCCTCTTCCAAAATCAGAGACATTAAAATAAAACCATGGACTAATATCTGTGAAGAATATAAACACAAAAGTCCTCAAAAAGAAGAGAATATTGAATATAAAAAGAATAAAAAAGTATATAAAAAGAAAAAAGGTAACTTTGATTTACACAGAGAATGCAACACTGATTCAAGGTTTGGGAATCGATGGAATCTATCATATTAAAATTAAAAAGAATATTGCTAATTCTATACACTGATATCAATGCAGAAAATATTTTTTAAAACTAGAAATAAACGATCACTTTTTCAACCAGAAAAAAAAACTATCTACAAAACAAACAATATAAAAATAACCAAATCAAACAAACCCAAAACCCAAAAAACCTACCATGAACATCATAATAACTATTGAAAGATTGATTACTATTACCTAAAATCAGGAGAAAGGCAAAGGTGTCTACCCTTACCACTCATATGTTTTGTAACAGGCTAAGAAAAGAAATAAAAGGCATGTAATTTAGAAGGAAATATATTAAACTTTCCCTGTTTATAAATAATGTGCTTTTTTATTCAGAAAATTCCAAAGAGTCAATTTTCTAGAAATAGTGTGAATTTGGTCTGGTTATAAGAATCAAGTTCAACAAACAACAATCATATTTCTACATACAAGCAATGTAAAATTGAAAAATGAATTTGAGAAACTAGTATTCTTTAATAGCTTTAAAAAATTAACTATTTTGGTGTGTATCTATCAAAATGTATATAAGATCAATACAAAAAACTGTAATACCAATGAGAGGAAAATTCATGAATATATAAATCCATGCATTGGAAAACACAATGTGGTGAAATTTCAATTCTCTCAGTTGATCTATAAATTAAATGAAATACCAATCAAACTCCTATTTTAATGTATTGGATTCTAAATTGTAATGCAATAACGCAAAGGAACTGGAGTAGCTAAAAAACAGTAAAGCAGATGGAGTTATACTATCCGGTTTCCCCACTTACAGTAATGGAGGCCATATTGCAGAGGAAGGGACACTTCGATTAATGTCCCAGAGCCCCAGAAGCCCAGAGTCACAAAAATACACCTAACTGATTATTGACAAAATTACAAAAGCAATTCGACAAAGTATGATCTCTTCAACAAATGGCACTAAAACAACTGGGTATTCATAGAGCAAAAAGAAACCCCAAACCAAAGTCACATAAAAACAAAATAGCTTTAACCTAAACCACACACCTTCTCAAAGTTAACCCAAAGTGGGACACAGATCCAAATATAAAATTTTTAGAAGAAACTGAAAATCTGTGTCATTTGGGGTTTTACAACAAGTTATTTTGGGAGAGACTGTCCTGGGGATTGAATCCAGGGCCTTTGCACAGAGCTATAGCCATCCCTCCCCCCTCGCTCTTTTATTTTGAGACAGGGTCTTTTTAAATTGCTAAATTGTACAGGCATGGCTTAGTTTGTAATCCAGTGCTGAAATTACAGGTGTGTACCACCATGCCTAGCAAGTTTTACAATAAATTCTTAACCAGGGCATAAATATGACAAGCCATAAAAGAATAAATAAATTTGGCATAATAAAAATTAGAAATTTCTGCTCTGTAGAAGTCACTGCTGTGAAAAGACAAGCTACAGAGTTGCAGAAAATATTTGTGAATCCCATATTCAACAAGAAACTTGTTGCCAGACCATGAGAGCTCAAAAAAAAAAAAAATCCAAGAAACAAACTGTAAGTTTGAAAATAATCTCTGAACACATTTCAACCAAGAGCAAAGCAGAGTGTTGAAAGGATATTTAATGTCACTATCTATGAGGTGAATGGTAATGGAGACCCCAGTGAATTACTGCAACACACCCCTTAGAATACTTCACATAAAATATACTAAAAATAGCAAATGTTGAAGAAGACACAGAGCACCTAGAATGCTGCTATGCTGAGAGAGCAAATGTGAAGCAACACAGCTATTCTGGAAAACTGGTTGCCAGTTTCTTATAAGTTTAAACACACATATACCTTCTGATTTGACAACCTCAATACTGCATATCTACCCTAATAACACAAAAACTTGTAGCCACACAAAAATCTGTACAGAAATCTTTATAGCAGCTCTATTCACAGTTGCCAAAATCTGAAAGAAATACCAATGTGCTCCAAACGTATTATAGTAAATCCACACAACGGACTACTGCTGAGCAGTACAAAGTTTGATAACTGAAACCAGTTAGATGAATCACAGAAGCATTATGCTGACTGAATACAGCCAGTCTGAAAAGGTTACATTCTATGTGATTCCATTTACCGTTTACTCTCACTCTTCCCCAATTCTATAGTTGCTAATTCACCTGGTTGCTAAAATTTATTTATCATAGTCACATCAATATTTGGGGGATTTTCATTGTCATTTGCAAATAATTCTTCCTGGCACTCTTCTAAAAGGCTACATTTACTTTTACTTAATATCATGCATTTTCAAATGTGATAAAAAGTCAATATTTCTCATTTGTGTGAATTGAGATTTTCTTTATTTCACCAGCAGGCTCCTCATTTGTCTATAATCACCACCACCACCACCTAGAAATGTTAAAAGCATCTGAGTCAATATTAGACCCCAATATTTTATCATTGACTGAATTGGTTAATATCATATGTTTCAGAAGTCAGAGGTCAGAAGTTGCTAATGGTATTTAAAATCTTCCAACAAAACATTACTATGTACTCGTGTTTAGAGTTCTTTACTCACTCTTCATGAATGTAAATCTATATATTTTCAATATGTTGAAAATATTGTACTTTCATTTATAATCTTGATTGACTTGGTGTATACAAATGGCATTTTCTACACTAAAACCACCAAAGAGACTGGATCTGTTGCTACTTAAAATTACAGAGATTAAGGCAATGTCTATGAAAAATAAGCCATCTTTCTTCAGGAAAATAGAAGTGCTTTTAAAAAGCAGAAGACTCTAAACAAACAAACAAAAAAATCTTTGTGAACTCCAAGCCAAGAACTGGGGCTAAGACAGTAAAACAGTAAGAAATGGAGGTAGATTCCTGGACTGAAAGAGGAGCTAAAACCAACAGCCACTCTTGAAGGCCCAGGACCTTCCCCTGAGGAAGCTGGTACCCAGTGACCTGTTTAGAAGACATTTAGGGTAATATTGAGCTCGCATCCTTTGCGCTTCTTCTTAGGTGGTTGTGTTCATGTTCTTTGAAGACAGATAGCTGTGCAGATACTGAAGCAGCTCAATGGATAAAGGGAGGTGAAAAAACAAGAACTTACAGAACATTAACTAGCGTTATGATCCAACCATCTGACTCCTAGAGAGTCACTGAAGGGAAAGGAAAGTGTGTGTTCACATGGAGACTTGTGCAGAAACGTTCACAGCACCTCATTCGTGAGAGCTCCAAACATAAGCAACCTAAATTGGCTACGAGCTGGAGAATGAGCAAACAGCTAGTGGCCTGTCCATATTATAGAATACTACTCAGCAACAAGAGAATGGATTATTAACACATAAAACAATATACAAGATAAACTATAAAACATACTGAATGAAAGAAATCGGACATAAAAGAGTGTTTACGGTGTAACATATGTGATTATACCACTGACAAAATCAGTCCACAGAGATTGAAAGCAGAGGTTGCCGAGGGCAGGAACGTGCAGGGATTAACCGCACTGGGCCCTGAGGGATCTTTAGGAAGGTGGAAGTATTTATTCTACCAGTCATGATCTTGGCAGGCTCGTAGATAAGTTTGTCAAAATTCATTAAAATTGTTTCATTTAAAATAGATGCACCTTAATTTATGTAAATTATATCTCATTATTGTTGGTTAAAAGAAAAGACAATTACTACCAAAGTGTGATAAAAAATAAGATGAACGCGTATGTATTCTAAAATTATGGTAGGAAATGACATATTGCCATTATTCCTCCTCCTCCTAGCTTTGAATATACTTAGCCCGTCATTCTTCCCTCTTTCAGAAGCAGTTCTGGAGGTCCTCTTTCCTAAGTGTTGGTGGTGCTGTCATGGTTGCCTCCATGTCCTGAATCCATTAAAAATGTCTACCTTTCATAGTGAGAAGTTGTATAGTACCATATTCAGTGCTAAAAGTGGACTGTAACGTTTTTGATCAATGAAGAGTGAATGTTCAGATAAAAATATTTACTACAGTGAAACACACATTACCATTAACCCCTCAAAATACTCTTCTACTTTGAACATAGTGCACTGCTTTTGACAGTAATTTTTTGTGTAATAAGTTTTTTAAAATTTAAATATTCATATTTTTGGATCATCCTTTGTGGCTTCTACCATCTATATGGCTCAGAGTTGTGTTATTTTCCTCCCTCCTTCCCTCCTTCCCTTTCTTATTGGTGTTGTTTTAACTCAAATGTTCATCAAGATTCAGGTGGTTACACTAATCTTGGAGTAAGAAGGAAATCAATATCCTGGAATATTAAAAGTGATTTGATAGGATACTGGGACTCTTTAGGGTCAGGTGTGATGCAATCACCTGCTGTGATGAACCATCAGCGCATGTAGCTCAAATTTGACATAAAAATGGTGACACACTCCCTGCAGGTGGCCCTCTGGGAGAAGGTAAAGCTCTCAGGATGTTGAAGAATGTAGGGGAGAGAAATCTTCTGTGGTGATGTGCTTTTTGGATAGTTCCTTACAGAAAAGATCAAAAAAAAATTTTTAATTTAACTTTTATTAACATATATTGTACATATTAATGGGGTTCAGTGTGGTATTTCCATACTTGTATACAGCACGCACTAATCAAATGTAACCTCTTTTTTTCTCGGCCCTCGGCCCCACAACAATACCCTTTCCAGTCTCTAGTGATCACTCCTCTTTCAGCCTGACTTTTTCTATTAGTTTTGGGTTTACCACCAGAAGGATATTGAGAAGTGGGATCTCTCTTCTTATACATTAGTTACAAAATAGGACATTTTAGCTCTTACTTTATGCTATTCTAATGTTAGGAATCCAATACCTATCTTAATATGAATTTTATTGAGAACAATGAAGAATTATTCTTGCATAATTGGTTCACTGAAAAGAATATTTGTTTTTGTTGTTGATATTTTGCAGGGCTAATGTTCAAATTGAGGACCTCATTCACACTACACAAGTATTCTACCACTGAGCTAGATCCCCAACCCCTTTTAAATTTTTTACTTTAAGACAAGTTCTCACTAAGTAGTTTGTGCTGGCCTTGAACTTGTAATCCTCCTATCTCAGCCTTCCAAGTGGCTGGGATAACAAGCACATGCCACTTCTGTAGATTTTTTTAAAATCATAAAATCAGAGTTCTTCCAAAAGACAACCCATTAACAGCTAAAATTTTACGCAAGGAAATATCTTGACATCATTTAAAACAGAAATTAAACAGATATCAACTTTTTTTTTTCATTTGCAACCAACTGCATTTGAAGGCACACTCTAAAACCCATCTCTGTGTCTAAAGTTTGCTAAGCAAAGAAAAACCAGAAAGATTGTATCAGAAAAACCAGAAAGATTGTATCAGAAAATCCATGTGGGTACAAAAATCAATTCAACCATGGAAGAGAGGACAGAATGTGAATATGGGTCATGATGATAAGATCAGGCGTGTTCTTTTCTAGTTCAGTGGACAAAGTCTTACAGTGGTCAAATAATTTAACCAAACACACCAAGGAAGCTGAGACAAACATAAGAGATACATACAAGGGTGTGTGTTGATGGTTTCCTGCTCACAGAAGGTGATGTCTACATCTCAGAACAATAGTCATTGAGACTTTTCTAAAATTAGGTTTATAGGTACAATTTAGGTATATATAATAATCACATTCATAATAGGGAATGTGTACCTGTACATGATATAGCCTGATTTGTGAGACTTTCAAGTGTCCACTTACTTTGGTTAGCCACACCCTACTAAAAATTACTCAAAAGTTTGATAAACAGTAATGCAAAAATCAGCATGATATTATATGATCAAATATTTTATTTCGCAAAGTTTTATTTTGGTATAAAGTTAATTTTGAATTATCAAAACAAGATGTTGCAGAAAAGTTTATTTTGAAAGATAAAAGCTTAATGCCACCTTCTTATCAGTATTATTTGTTCATTTGGTGCATTCTTTCATTATTGGCCTATAATAATAAAGATTTGTTTAGTTTATTGGAGTCTTACGTTATTTATAATTTTATTTTTGCACTTAATATATCACATGTAAGAATTTTAGAAGTAATGATAAAAGTATAGTTCTTGTAATATGCCCATTACTATATCTTCTTCTTCTTTTTTTTTTTTTGAGATAGGGTCTTAGTATATAGCCCAGGTTGACCTTGTACTCATAATCTTGCCTCAGTCTCAAATGTGTTGGGCAATTCTTAAGTCATTTTTGTGGATTTTAATAGTTCTTAACCAGAAAAAAAAAAGGACTCTATGATTAAATGAGTTGATTTGTGGTAGTGACATGAACTCAAGTTGACAGGACGTATATTTTTCAAAACTGTTTGATCGTTGGCCTCTTTTGAAAAGTAGCATATCATATAATTTTGGCTTCACGTAGTTTATACTTTACAAAGCAGTATTTAAATCAGTTTCTTGGGAGACACCGAGATGGCGGACTGGTAGCCCCAAAGAAAGAGCCTCTCTGAAAGCTGCCATCCAGATGCTGGAATGTAGCAATGTGAGGAAGACAAGCAGGAGGAACATGGGTTCCCTGGACCCAGGAAGGGTCTGATATACAAATTGAAGTTCATGGAGACAGTGAAGAGAGAAACTTCAAGGAAGAAGAAGGAGGTACCCAGCAGCACTTTTCCCTGAGATGGGGCTCTGCACGAGAGGAGCCATGCAAATCTGTGGACACACAGTGACTGCTGGTGACCTCAGAGGCTTCCCACAGAGAGACACAGCAGTGGCTGGAGCAGCGGACGAGAAGGACTGCACCCCCTGGCGGTGAGTGCTGAGGGCTCAGTTGTCAGAGCGGAAGAGTGATGGCCAGGAGCCATTTTGCAGAGTGGCTGACTGAGCTGATTTCAGAGTGGCTGCTGACTCCATCTAACGGCTCCCCGCTGGGCTCAGGCCCATGGGAGATGCTCTGATGGCTGAAGGACAAATGAGTCTGGTCTCAGCCACAAGGTGCAGGCTCACTGAAATTACCCCCTACCCTGACGAAAACCTACTGCTGGATTACTGAGATAAATCTGCACTGTCTCCACACATTGTCTACCAGTGACAGTAGGACAAACCTGGAACTGGACATTTTGTTCTCTGTCTCTCTCTGGTTTTTTTTTTTCACCTTCATTGTTTGATTTTGTTTTTATATGTGTGTGAATGTGGTTTCTGGCCTCTTTGTGGCTGTGGTTGTTGTTTTGTTCTGTTCTTCTTTTTGTCTCTTCCTTTTCTCTTTCCCTCCAGTCTTCTGCACCAGTTTCTGAAAGTTAGCGAGATCTCCTTTTCTCCTCCAGCCTTACTTCTAATCTCTTTTTCTTCTTCTATTTTTTCCCCTAACCTCTTTTAATTTTTAACTCCTGAGTATAAAATTGACATATTAAGCACTTATATACTGCATATAATTTTCTATTCTGTTTTAGATTTTGTTGTATAAAAATCTAGTACAAATATAGTTCAAACAATTAAAGGTAGCAAATTAATGGTTACATCAGTTTGTCATTTTCTAGGCTGTGATGGTTTTTACTGCTATTGTTGATGGTACCACTTTAGTCAAAAGCAACAAAATTGTTCAAAACAGTTATTCTTTCTGGCATTCTACAAATGGGCTTGACTAAGGTCATAGAAAATACTGTGGCATAGTGCCAAAGAACCAGGGGCCAGACTAAACAGGGAGTGACTTCTCATCTCCAACAAATTGAAGACGTAGGCTCTGTAACAGACTCAAAGCCTAAAAGCCAGTTACACCTAGAAGATACCTCAGAGAAGTAGTCATTTCCTAAGGATGCTAAATACTAGCAATAAAGCAACTCACCATATGTAATTTACAAGCATCACCCCAAGAGTTAAACTAAAAAAAGGAAAAGAAAATGAAAAGACACTTAAACAAGATGAAATCCCAAATATCCAGTTTACCAAATGCAGGCAGTAATGAAGTGAGACAGTCTGAAAGCCACCCACCTGGCCTCTCTGAAGTGCTAATAGTGAAGCAATTGAATGAGACTCTTTAAAAAGTCAAATCAGAAATAATTTCTCAGGCCATCACAGAGATGGTATCCATAAAGAAAACCATCCTTAGTAACACTAGAGCAGATACAGATAAAAAAAATTAGAGAACCTTAAGAAAATTATGGAGGCAATCAATGCTCAGCGTAAGAAAGACATGGAATCCATGTAAATTCCAGCAGATATCCAGGAGAATAAAAATTCCATTAAAAGTATTGACAGCAGATTAAGCCAATGTAGGAACAGGATCTCAAATATAGAAGACAGCCTTGCAGTTAGTGATCATGGAAAAAAAGATTACTTAAAAATAGCAAGGGACCATGATAAACCAATCAAGACCTGCTAGATGAGGCAAAGAAGAACAATTTAAGATTGATTGGAGTCAATGAAAAAGGAGGCAATAGCACAAATGATATAAAAAATTATTCACAGACATCATGGTAGAAAATTTCTCTGGTCAGGAAAAAGAATTTGACACACAAATAAGTGATACATATATAACTTCAATTAGCCACAATTAAAAAAAAATCTACATCCAGGCATTTCATAATCAAGATTCCAGAAATTCAACAAAAGAATAGAATCTTAAAAGCTATTAGGGAAAAGAAACAAATCACCTATAAAGGAAAGCCCATCAGGATCATAGCTAACTTCTCAGCACAAAACTTCAAGTCAAGGAGAGCTTGCACTGAAATATTTCAAGTTCTAAAGGAAAGCAAACTTCAACCCAGATTGTTGTACTCCCACAAAACTATCTTTCAAAGCTGTTGAAGAAATGAGATACTTCCTTGACAAAGAATATCTAAGGAAATTTATGATCACCAAACCAGAACTTCCAAATGTTTTGAAGGACATTCCAAAGAAAAGAGATAACAAGAACTACAGTTCCATGAACCCCAAAAGAAGTAATCCACCAGACAAGACAAACATTTAAACAGAGGAAGGGGAAAAAAGGGGTGAGCCAAAAACAGGAAAATAGCATGATAAAGATAATTTAATACACATCAGTTATATCCATCAATGTTAATGGTCTCAATTCACCAATCAAAGGACACAGATTGGCAGAATGGATCAAGAAGCAAGACCCAACAATATGCTACGTACAAGAAACACATTTAATTCAAAAAGAAATTCATAGACTGATAGTCAAAGGATGAAAAACAATACCCACAAAAAAGCAGGGGTAGCTTATGGGTTTAGCTTAGTTGGCTAAGGCGCCACTCTGTAAACGTGAGGTTGTGAGTTCCATCCCAGAGGCAGCAAAAAAAAAAAAAAAAAAAAAAAAAAGCAGGGGTAGCTACTCTATTTTCAGACAAAGTGAATTTCAAGTCAAGATACATTAAGATAAAGAAGGTCACTATATCCTCATAAAAGAAATAATACAAGAGGAATATATAACAATAATAAACATATAATAACAGATACCAGTCCATCCAACTATACAAAACAAATATTAACAGGCATCAAAAATCAAATAAGCACTAATACTTCTGTATTGGGGGGATCTCGATACCCCACTATGATAAAAAGGCAGGTCAACTAGACAAAAAAATCAACAATGAAATATTAGAACTAAACCACTTTTGAACAAATGAACTTAGTGGATGTCTACAGAGTGTTCTATCCCACAATATCAGAATACACATTCTTCTCAGCTGCACATGGGATGTTCTCCAAAATATGCAATATACTGTCTCATGTTTAAGTAAATGCAAAGGAATTGAAATTATTCCTTGCATATTATCAAACCATAGTACAATGAAATGTAAATCAACAACAAAAGAAACAAGAACTTCATAAACACATGGAAATCAAATAACATCTTCCTGAACAACCAATGGGTCATAGATGAAAATAAAGAGAAAATTAGTTTCTACAGCTAAATGATAATGACAATACAACATACTGAAACTTACTGGACACAATGAAAGCAGTCCTAAGAGGAAAATTTATGGTGGTGAATATCTATCAGGAAAACAGAACAGGCACAAATAAACCGCTGAATGGTGAACCTCAAACATCTGGAAAAAGAAGAGCAGGCTAAGCTAAATGCTTGTCAGAGGGAGGAAATTATAAAGATCACCACAGAAATTAATGCCCTGGTGACTAAGAACACAGTACAAAGAATCAGTGAATTTAAGAGTTGGTTCTTTGAAAGATTAAATAAAATCAACAAACCTTTAGCCAACCTAATAAAAAAAAGAAAAGATTCAAATTTATGCAGTTAGGAATGAAAAGGGTAAAATCACAATGTGCTCTGCAGAAATACAGAAAATCATCTACACCTATTTTGAAAAGTTGCATTCTTTTTATATGTCCCTCATTGTCAAACTTAATCAATTTATTATGAATTAAATTTAAAGAATCACAAATTTTAAGAACAAAATAGCCAAATCTTTTTAATTTCATCAGTAACTATCACCCCAAAGTAACATGTAAACAAACCTCTATGCTGCTCAATAAATTCTTTCCAGCATCCATAACAAACTAAATTTTATTAAATCTAATATATGACTTCCGTGTAAGTTATAGTTTCACTCATTACTTTTACTATATTACTTGAAATAGTGAAGAGGGAAATTTTCAGTATTTAAAACAAACTGACAGGTTCAAGTACCTGTCTTCAGAAAAGCCAGAAATATCTTTTAATACACTCAAGATTTGGCGTAAGCCCTTAAACCTTCCTGAGTAGCCATGCAACTAGATGCCCTTTGGAGATGTTACATAAGGGAGAAGAACATGGAGGAATCTGCACATTTCCCCTGGATCACAGAAACAAGGTAAAGCAAATTCAGATCTTTGTGAATGAGCAGCTGTCATGTTTAATAAACCTTAAGCTCTATAAAACTAGAGCCACTATCATATATGCTTTTATAGATATATACTTATTTTTTATTATTTTATTTTAAGAGAGAAAGAAAAGAAAATTTTAAAAAAGACAAAATAGAAAAAACAAGAAGAAAAGTAGAATACAGTGTTCAAAAAAATTAACATCATAAAATCACTAGTTGATACATTACATACAAGGATCGGGGGTTTAGCTCAGCAGTGTAAGTACCTGCTTGGCAAACGCGAGGTTGAGTTTGATCTCCGGTACAAAAAAAAAAAAAGATAATGATACATTACATATTGTCAATTTAACAATAGTTGTTAAAATTACAAAATCAAAGCATAAAGAGTGGCTAGACACTCAAACATTGACAGTACAAACTCTTCTGTTCAATGATCTAACAAAAGCTCAGTAATATGGTCATCTATTTACACACTATACATACCGTTATATCATTTAGAGCTCTTTCCTTCTCTTTCACTTTTACAATATCTATTTTACCTATTATACTTTTATATCTATTATACTTTTTGGATACCATTATTCTGTCTGTTCTATTTTTTACACTAGTGAGACAATGTGATATTTACTAATGTGGGTCTTGTTTATTTCACTAATGAAGATATTCTCAAGTTGCCTCCATTTACCAATAAAGGCCTCAAGATCATCCTTTATTATAGCTGAGTAATATATACTTATTTTTAATAAAGTCTCTTACTTCAAAATTTAAGGATGCTCTTTTTTCCTGGTCTCATTTCAAGAGAGCAATAAATAAAGTAGAAAATGATGAACTGTTTTGAATATTTCTGTGGAAGAATGGAAAATGTTTATGCTTTGAGAAATTAAGATAATTCACTGTACAGAATGAACAGCCTATATACACTATGTGCAATTTTCCTTTGCTGGGGTAAATTCAAATGCTCCTCCAAGACAAGAAGCCACATTCATTCTTGTCCAAATCCCAAAGTTGTATTCTAATAAGACAGAAAATGAGGAAATGGACAGATTCCTAGATACATACAAATTATCAATGCTGGATCAAGAAGTGACAAAAATTCTAAAGAGACCACTATCTATCAATGAAATCAAATATGTAATTACAAACAAAGAAAAGTCCAGGCCATGATGGATTCACTTTTGATTTCTACAAGAAATTTAGAGATGATATGATACCACTACCTCTCCAACAATTTAGTGAAATCAAAAGGGAAATAATACTCTCAAATTTATTTCTGGAAGAAAGCATTACCCGATACCAAAACTGGAGAAGGACCCAATGAAGAAAGAGCATTACATGCTAATCTCTGTGATAAACATAGAGAAATCCTCAATAAGATACTGGCAAACAGAATGTAGCAAATCATCAACCATGATCAAGTGGTATTTATCCCAGGGATGCAAGGATAGTTCAATGTATTATAAATAAATTAATACATCATACTAACAGAGCAAAGGACAAAATTCATATGATCATCTCAATAGATGCAGGAAAAGCTTTTGACAAAGCCCACCACCTATTCATAATTAAAACTACAGAAAATTAGAATAGATGGTCTTTATTTTAATCTGATAAAAGCCATTTAAGACAAACCAACTTCCAACATCAGACTAAATGGGCAAAAACTGAAAGTTTTAACTCTAAAATCAAGAACAAGACAAGGATGTTCACTGTCTCCACTCCTATTCAACATAGTCCTGGAACCTTTAGCCAGAGCAATTAGATAAGAGAAATAAATAAAAGGAATAATGATAGGAAAAGAAGAAGTTAAATTATTATTTGCAGGTGACTTGACACTTTACATAGAAGATCCAAAAAGCTACACTAAAAATTTGGTAAGCAAATTTAATATTACTAAATTTCATATTTAGTAATTTAATATTAATTTTAATATCAGTAATTAAATATTAAAATTAATATTTGAATATTAAATATTTATATTTTTAGAAATAATTTTATAAAAATTATTATTCAAATATTAAAATTAATATTAATAATTTAATATTACTAAATTTAATATTACTAAAAATTTAATAAGCAAATTCAGTGGTATAGCTGAAAATCAATAGTCATCCTGTATATGAATAATAAATTCACTGAGAGAGAAATTAGGGAAACAATACCTTTCACAATAACATTGAGAAAAAAAGGAAATAAAAGGAATCAATCAAATAAAGGATATAAAAGACCTCTGCATTGAAAACTACAGTACTCTGAAAAAGGAGATTGAAGAGAATATCAGAAAATGGAAAGGTATTCCTTGGTTTTGGGTAGGAAAAATCAATATAGTGAAAGTGGCCATACTTTCAAAACTGTTATACAGATTTAATGCAATTCCAATCAAAATTCCAATGTATATATCACAGAATTAGGGAAAACAATCCTAAAATTCATTGGAACCAGAAGACACCTAGAATAGCAAGGGCAACTCTGGGCAACAAAAACAAGGCAGGTGGCATCATAATCCCTGAGTTGAAGTTATACTACAAAGCTACTGTAACAAAAACAGCATGGCATTGGAAAAAAACCCAGCCCCACAGACTAATGGAACAGATTAGAAGATGTAGAAACAATTCCAAACATACTCAGCCACCATATGTTCAACAAAGGTGCCAAACATTCACCGGAAAAAGATAGCTTTTTTAATAAATGGTTCTGGAAAAACTGGCTCTGCACATGCCCAAAATTAAAATTGGGCCCATATCTTTCATCATGCACTAAACTAAATTAAAAATGGATCAAAAATCTAAATATCAAAACAAAAACATTAAATCTGCTGGAAGATAGAATAGGTAAAACTCTCGAAGACATTGTTGTATACTGACTTTACGAATAAAACCCCAATTTCACAGAAGTATCACAAAAAATCAACCACTGGGATCTCATCTCATTAAAAAGCCTTTGCACAGCAAGAGAAACCATCAATGGAGTGAATAGATAACCCACAATATGGTTAAAAACGTTTGCCAGCTATTTCTTACACTATCAAGAACATATAAAGAACTCAAATATATCAGACCTCCCAAATATAAAATCCAATCCAAAAATGGGCATCTGAGATGAATATATACTTCTCAAATGAAGAAATATGAACAGGAAATAAATGAAAAAAATGTTCAACCACTCTGGTCATTTGAGAGATGCAAATTAAAACATCACTGAGATTCCATCCTGGAAATAATGGCTATTATCAAGAAATCAACCAATAATAAATACTGAAGGGGCAATGAAGAAAAAGGAACCCTTCTCCACTGTTGGAGGGAGTGTAGACTGGTAAAACCAATGTAGAATAAACTAGGATTGGAGGTCCCATTTGACCCAACTATTCCCCTGCTGAGTATCTTCCCAGAAGAATTAAAATCATACCACAATGATATATGTGCACACATGTTTATAGCATGACAACTTATAATAGTTAGCTCTTGGAAACAACCCAAATGTCCATCAATCAAGGAATGTATTAAAAGATATAGTGTTTTTATACAATGGAGTACTACTCAGACACAAGGGTAAGCTGGAGACTTACATAGGTAAATGGGTGCAACTCAAGACCATAGCCATAAGTGGAATAAACCAGATGCTCATGTGCAAACATCATGTCACCTTAGTGTGAGAAGCTGAAAGTGTAAATAAGATCCAAAATGTACAATAGATATTGTAAAATGGGAAGAAACTGCTCAAAAGGAAAGAGAAATGGAAGGGGGGAAAGGAGAAAAGAAGAAGAAAGAAGGGAAAAGCAAATATATATATATAGTTAAGATAGTTATACTATTAATTTCTTTTAGTTCATTGAAAAGGAAGGTTTGTGTTAATACTATTAAATGCCTATATCTTGTACTTCAAGTAACTAATTTAAAGATAGCAATGTGCAATATATTAACCATTGTTGCCCTCCTATTATCTTGCTTGGAAATTTTGTTTTATCTTTAAAATAAATAAATAAATAAATAAATAAATAAATTTCTTTATCAGAAAACTGGGATCCAGGGAAATTAATTAAGATTCAACACTACGCAGCTAATTTGTGACAGACTACAGACCAGAATGTATAAATAAATGTCCAATAATAGGATATCTACCAAAATGAATATTTTGGCAAATGTATTGATTACTACTAAAAATCTGGCCATTGACAATTCCAGAAACATAATATATACTGCAGAATCTTATTTTGTCAGTAATACAAGTGAAAATCCTCTTTGGCTTCAGAGAAAAATGAGATGAAGACTGAATGACAAACCTTGGTATGAATCTTGA
Source organism: Hydrochoerus hydrochaeris (assembly GCA_004027455.1). Lineage (NCBI taxonomy): Eukaryota > Metazoa > Chordata > Mammalia > Rodentia > Hydrochaeridae > Hydrochoerus > Hydrochoerus hydrochaeris. The sequence goes on along the minus strand of PVLA01004666.1, from coordinate 20,188 downwards.
TGGAGCGATACTTAGATTCTGGGAACCCAAGTAAAGGCATTAAAAAAATTCAATGCCTGAATAAAAGTAGATGTATGTAAGTTGTTAACAAGTTCTACACTTGGGAAAATAAAAAGCTGCTATTAAGAAGCCATATCAGAAGAAGCTGGCCAGAAGTAGGTGATAGAGTCCTACTGCTTTAAAAGTATACTTTTTGGTAGTGAATAAAATTCTTTATTAGACATTCACTCCCTTGGCTCACATACCACAGTTATTTAAGGTGCATTCTATTGGTAATAGTTTACTCAAAGCACTTCTCCCTAAAATGTATGATATAAACACTGTTTCTCTTTGTTAAAAGGAGGAAAATGTGTCTTCCTTCATCCCCAGGATGGCAGCTGTACTATAGGTAAATCTATCTCTTCCATTTTAAGACTCAATCTCTGTGTAATGCTAATAGAAACAGTTCCTCATCAGTTTGCGTAAAGAAACAAGTAGAATCCATAGTGATTATTCTTGTTCTTGTCTCCCTAAAGTAAAACACTCTTCCCTTTCAAAATTTCTGCCAAATGTTTCTGAGACTCACTAGAGTGCTGACTGCTGCTGTGGACTTCTGGTCTACCTGGCTGTCATGGCATCACACTGCATATATAGAATGTTAAACACTTTGTTTTGATTTCCTGGTACACAACGGCAAATGAGTCTGTATGCTATGAATATTGTTTGTCTCTAGTTGCTTCTCCTACCTGCATAGTCCCTCATAAAAGAAGTCCCTAATCCTCAGGCACTGCTCAGACAGAGTCACAGCCAGCTTCCCAAGCTGGGTACTTCCCAGGTGTTCAGTACCTCTTCCGAAATATTCATCCCCTCTTCATGCTTTGTGGATTCTGCCTTCAACCAAATCTTCCCTTCTCAACTAGGTACAAAGTAACTGCTCCCATGAATATCAGTAAACACCACCTGATACTGGTGGTGGCTTGAGAGTGAGTGTCATTTCCACCAATTGCCACCTGGATTCCAAGTCAGAAAAATATCCCTTTATACTTACTAAAAGGCATCAGCCCTTAGAGGGATAAATATGCACTTAGTATATACAAAGAGCCTTGCATAAGTAACAAGGGAAAGTGTGGAGGGATGGGAAACTGGGAGGAAGCCATCTGGTGCATTTCTTTGGGTGTTTATGGAAAGCATTGCCTGTTCACAACCCAGTCTTCTATTTCCACTGAACAATGACTTCCTTCTTAACTACACACAGAATAAAATACCTTGGTGCTTTTTATTTTAACTTGAAATGACAAGAATTTAAATTATAGACATACAAACATCTGACCTTTGATGTTTTAAAACAAAGTTCTGTAAAGGAATGGAAATACTGATGATTGAGTAGCCACGATCAGTTAAAAACTTTAATGATGTTGGTCAAATTCTATTCTGAAAAGTCCCTTTAAACATCAGACTTTCAAACAAGTTATGAAATCCCAATCAGTGCAGCTGGAATATTTCCAAGACTAAAATGATAATATTCCAGAGCTAATTCACAGATTAAATCAATGTATCAACGTAACTGTGGCATTTAATATGACTTTTGCTCTGTGTTTTTAAAGTTACCATGCTAAAAGAAATACTCGAAAAGTTAAAGCAAGGCTATGTGGCCTAGTAATTGTATTCTTTACTGTGAATTTCCTTCAGTTTAACTTATATTATGATTGCAATTCCAGAGTCTATTGTTTTATAAGCAGCAATAATGGTCAGTTTCTCTGGTTTGATTTAAAGGTACTCTCTGGTTGCTTGCTGATTGCACTACCCTAAAGGCATGCTTCTTCAGATTTTCTGACCAGTTTGGGTTGAAGATGCACAGCTATATATCTCTCAAGAGTTTATCAGTCAACAACTAATCATTAAACCTCCAGACAAATGAGGCAAAGAACTCAGAACCACAGAACTTAAATTAGAATCCAAATCTTCTAACTCTAGGTTATGTTCTTCCTAATGTACCATCTCTAAGAGGACCAAAATGACCAGAATGACCTAAATAGACCTTGTGCTAGAAGTGGTAACTTTAATAACAACGAAAGTCAAGGAACAAGTCATCATGTAAACATCCCAGTAAAGACTTGATTTTCTAAAAAATTCATTTGGTTTTTTTGTTTTTTGTACTGGAGATTGGACTCATGATTTGTACTTGCCTGGCAAGACCTTGTGCCACTGAGCTAAATTTCCTAGCTCAAAGACTTTATTTTTAAATAATGATTTCATGAGGGATGGTGAGTAGATTTCTGATCAGAAATCCATGAATTTCTGTTTGGTAGCTCCCTGGGACACTGGGAGAGATTCTTGGATTTTGAGCAAGCTCATCACAATAATCTGTTTTTTTGGGGGGTACTGGGTATTGAACTCTTAACCTTGCACTTACCTGGCAGGTACCTGTGCCGCTGCCGAGCTAAATCCCTGGCCCCACAATAATCATTTAGTGATGTCTGCCATGATGCACAGAAATGATAAGCAGCACTAGGTGCTAAATATTTTTGGTGCTTATGTTGTATTCTCATTTGATGTGGCTATGGTTGTTTGCCTCACATATTTGGTATTTTTCTTCCTGGGCATACAAACTTCTATGTAGTTAGATGTGGCTATGTGACAAGTTCTACCTAGCACAATGTACAACAGTGATGTGAGCCATTCCTGGGCCAGGGCTTTTAGTAGGTGGTTATTTCCCCCATTTTATCATTTTCCTTTTATATGAGGAATATAAATAATGATGAGGTGATGTTTATGCTAAGGTGTCTCACAGTCTGGTGGACAACCCATACAGTTCAGTGGACATAGAAAACCTACAAATAAGCAACTGTAACACAATGAGATGTAATAATAGGTATATGCTAGGTCTTATGGGTGCCAAAATCAGTGAATTCCACTTGGATGAGTCAAACACCAGAACAAGTTTGCAGAAAACATCATGTTGAGTTGACATCAAAATAGATTTGTGAGTAGATTCCACTAGGAGGACAAAAGGGAGAAAAGCATCTCTGGGGCAGAAGGAAAAATGATGCTTAATGATACATTCATCAGTATAAAAGGGCGTCAAGAATGAAGAAGATTGCAATCGTGTCTGATATGCATATGTGCATAGACTGACACATGGGATTAGCAGGAATGGTGGAGTCCAGGTCATGAGGGACAGGATGTGTCACACCATCATAGAATAGCTCTAAAAGAAGGCACCAACTTGTACTTAAATCAGTGCAGCAATATTAGTCAGGATAGACAACCCTTCAGTCTCTCCTCTCTGATCTGGGGGTAGAGAACTAAGGTAATAGTCACAGATGTCTTATTAAAGAGGCAAAGGCTTTGCCAGTATCAATGAAGAACAACCAAGTGTTTAGGAAATGTATCAGACACATAGATGATGAGAAGGTATCAGTATAAGATAATTCCTGTTTTGTGTTTGTTTTGCTTGATTTTGCTTTGCAAGCAACTGGATTATGTAATTCCACTTATCAAAGTAGGATTTTTTTTAAAGGAATATGGTGTGAGGAAAAGATGAGTAATATGGTTCTGAAAATGAAACATGTAGTAATAAATCTAGGGAGTTATATATCTATGCATATGTACTTCAAGGAAAGTCAGGAAAATAGAGATTTAGGAGGCATCTGGAGAATTAGGACTTGAAATATTGAGCAAGCATCTGGAAATACTATAGAGAAAATAAAAGGCCTGATACAAGACCTTTGAAGATCTCAGTGATTGCAGAATCAGGGAGAGAAAGGAAATCCTGAGAACATGAAGAATGTTACAGATGCAGGAGAAAAACTAGGAGCACATAGTGTGACGGAAGCTAAGGAGAAGAGAATTTTGAGAAAAAGGAGAGGGGATAATATTGTTCTGACTTCCAAGCACTGAGTTCTCCGTGCATCTTACCTTCATTGTGCGCTCTGATGGTGAGAGGACTCTCCTATATTCTATGGCGAAACAAAAGGGACCAGGAGTCTCTGAGACAATGCAGATCTAGGTGGGATCACGTTCATCCATAATATGCTACTTCAAATGTAAATAGCAAGGAGATGGGAATTAACTTGTCACAGTGGCAACATGGAAAAGGCTGAACCAGTGGGCACAAGTAGTGGTCTTTCTGGTCACCTAAGCTGCCTTGCCCCTCATGGTTATCCAGTTCCCTAATTTTTTAAAAATCACTTTTACTTCAGCTAGCCAATAGAGAGTTAAATTATGCCTAGAGTGATACAGATAGATGAGTAAACTTAGGTTCAATAAAATTGAAATAACTCAAGGTCACAGTTAACCATGGTACAGATAGAACTAGAAATCATGTCTCGTCACTCTTTCTGCTATGGTACGCTTTAAAAATGTCTAACTGTGGTAAAGTGTACAGAATCATAGAACTTTTCATCTTAACCATTTTAAGCATATGCTTCAGTGGTGTTTGTGCAACCAGTTCCTGAAACTCTTTTCACTTAATCTGAGACAGTTTTCATCACTGGACAACTGTGGTACATACTTTCATAAATTCCCCCAATATTCATCCTCTCCTCTTTTACGGTAAAAGGATTCTTCTGACGCTAAAATTTTTAGTGAGGCATGTATCTACTCAAGATAACTCTAGATTCTGAGCCATATTTATAGGTGGGTATGGCCAATAAATGTGAAAAGATGTGATCTGTACCAATGAAAGGAAAAGACAACCATTCTTTTCCTTTCCCATATGGAAAGAATTGCAAACAGTAGGCCACGCTGTTAAAGGTAAACTATCTATGAATGAAGGTAAAACAAGACTGAAAAACTCCCTGACAATTTCATGACATAGAGCTGCCATGACAGTATGGATTATTGAAACAACCCAAATTCTTACATCATTTAAGACACTGTCATCTTGGGTGAGTTGGCTAAAGAAGCTGAACCATCTGTTCCAAGTACATGCATGTTAGAAGTCTCCTTTCTCTTTTCAAGCACCCTACGGAAAATGCAAGAGATTTAGCTTCTTCCCTTCTGAATGTTGAATAGAGACTCATATGTAGTATCTTCGGACTCAAAGTTCAAGAATGACATTGACTTTATCCTGTTAACAAGGTCTAGTTGAAGGAGACATCATTCATATATTGGCACACTTTGGAGGATAGTGGGAAGCTGGGAGGAAATCTGTTTTGGGCAATGTGTTTGAAGTGAGACCTTTGTACTAAAACAACTTACTGGAAAAATAATAATCTCTTTTTCTCAGATTTATTCCTGGTTGATAAATGTGTGCAGGTGAGACAGAGGCTAAGTAGCAAGAATACTGGACATTTTAATGTATTCTTACACATGTGAAAACTAGAAATAGTCACTCAGAAGCTAGTGGTTCCACCAGGTGGTAAGATGCTAGATAAAGAATTCAGGAAAGTATGTTTAAGTTTTTGAATTTAGCAAATCATGGAGAGTACTACAAATATTATTTAATTCATAAAAATTTATAATTCTTATTAAACCCTTTATATAAAGCTGAATTATCAAGCTGAATATTTTCTTCCAGAGACATCTTGGCTAAAGTACACAAATAGGTCATGTATTATTTCAAGTAATGACAACAAAACTATTAATTTTTTCTCCTGTTAAGGCCATAAAGTATGTTCATTATAGATGCTCAGTTCCCTAAAACACTTGTTGGTGAATCAGACTGACTCAAACCCAGATCCTGCCTCATCCACTTGATAAAGTATGATTTGGAGAAAGCTACCTAACTTTGAGTCTGTTTCCTTATCTGAAATTATAAATAATCAGTTCTGTTCTGTCAGGTTGATATGCTGACTAGAGAATATAATTGCACAATATGCTTAACATGTCAACAAGTGTTCAGTAAACCATGAATGTTGTTATTCTTTATATTATTATTTTAAGTGATAATTTTCTTTATAATAAAACCTGATAGTTGTGAGTACCCCCACCTACGTTACTTCTTGGACTTTTTAGAATCATGTTTGTAATACAGACGAGTGATGTTTGTTTTGGGGAAATGGTACATATAACATATCCTGACTATCTTCAGTTACTCACCCCCTTTCCCTTGCCACTTCTCCCTACCTCCTTCTCCATCTTCTTGGCCTTACTAATTTTATACACATTTAAAAATATGAATTTTGAATTTTAAGTTAGAGAAACTTCAATTCAAAAAATTTAAGGAGAAATTCCTCCTGCATTATAATCAATACAAATATTCTCTTAAACTATAATGTGGTGTCTTTCCTATTCTAGTCTCTAAGTCACTCATGTTCTAGTTCGATGTGTATGTCATTTCCACCTTATTCCATTAGAAGTCAGTGACTAAATCTGGCCCATACTCAAAAGAATGAAAATTAAGTTCCATCTCTTGAAAGGATAAATATAAAAACTTGTGATCATTTATTAAAACTACCAAAGAATAAGTTCAATTGTGGATGTACTTTCACTAATTATTTCCCCTGTGACTTATTAGCTCATAAAACCTTATCTTTCTTTCATTGGGATTTTTTCTTTTTTTGGTGGAGGGACTTATTTCAATAACATCCTTGGTATTTTACTTTTTAGAATTTTTCATAAATTGCAAGTGAATTATATGTTTCCATTCTCTATAGTCCTATCCTCTTTCTCTTTTGTAACTTTAATATTTATGTTCTTTCCCCTGTAATCTGGAAGAGGATTCCAAATTTGCATTTGCTTTAGTCAGCTTTCTGTCACTGTGATAAAATACCTGAGATAAGTAAGGAGGAAAGATTGGGACATGGACTCAGGAGTCTCAGTCCATGGTCATGTGGCCTGCCTGGATGCTTTGGGTCTATGGCGGTGCTGTACATAATGGTACCACAGGTGCACACAAAAGATCCTTCTCATGGGGTAGCAGGGAAGCAGAGAGATAGAGGAAGAGGTTGAAGGTCCCAGTATACACTTTGAGGCCATACCCTCAGTGACCTAACTTATTTCCACTAGGCTGTGGCTTTAAAGATTCTACTACTTCCAATAGTGCCATAGGCTGGTGACCAAACCTTTAGCTTCTTGCCTTGAGAGAACATGTAGCATCCAAAGTAAAGCAGTTCTCTACATCAATTTTTCTATTATTGATCTCTAACATCATTTTAAACTCTATTACATTTTAATTTATCTGTAAAACTTCTATATCTCATCCACATCTGTTTTTACAATCGCTAATATATCAACTTCGTGGTTTTTCTCCTGGGTTATTCTTATCATTCACATTTCAGCTTTTCTTCCTCAAAGTAATTTTTCAGTGACTGAATTGAAGATGGTAAAGCGTTTTGTGATTTTTTTTTTCCTCTGGAAAAAAAATCAGTAATTTTTGTAGTTCCACTCCCTTCTGGATTGGCATTATTTTCACCTAGCCTAATTTTTGTTTTCTTTTATTTGTAGAATAACATTGAAACATGTCAGGAAACAAGACGTTTCCTTTACTTCCATCCACTTGAATGATTTTAAAATTCTTTATTCATGAGAGCAATTAAAAGGCAGGCAGATAAGTTCATTTCAAGTCAGTGGTTACCTTCTACAAGGCATTTCTCTGTTGCACCTCTGCGCTACTGAGATAGCCTATCCTGTGATGCTGTGAGCAGGTAGACTACCTGGAGCACGGTGCTTTTTGATTCACACTTCCCAGCGTTCTGCCTGTCTCTGCCGCGACCAGCAGATTTGTGTATGAGGTGGCATCTGTGAGGGTGCTGGTTCTCACCAGCAGCGCTGCATCCGTTTATCAGCCGTACTGGGTACCGATGTTTCTGCGGAGGTGCAGAGGAAAGAGACACTGAACAAAAGGAGGCCACCCTTAGAAAAACCACAACTGCAAATCAAAGAACAGAGTTTCAATTTCTGCTTAGTGACAACTAAAATCCTGATCAGGGGATAGTCAATTGGAGTACGTATAGAATCATTTTTTTCTTCTTTTTTTTTTTTTTCTTCTTTTCATTTTTCAGGTTCTCACAGTTTCAGTTTCACAGAGGGTGAAGGTTGAGCATTTCATGAGGTAAATTTAAATATTTTTTGCTCAATTTTTTCCTTTTTTAGTTAGCAGTTAGTCCTTCCAGATTCTAACAATAAGTTCTTCATAAATCACGTATTTTGGAATTTCTGTGAGTTTTTTTTTTAAATTGTATTCTGGTCTTTATAAGTGTTTTAGTTGAAAATTAGATGAAGTTGTATTGTGGCAACCAGCCAGGATGGCATTTTAACTTGGATCTCTCTTATGGCATTATTTATATTAGTGAAAAAGAAAATATTTTAAATGCCCAACAGTAGAAGATAAGTAAAATAAATTACAACATATCTTTCTGAAAAATACATTCTAGTCATTAGAAATCATATTGTCGAAGCATATTTAATGGCACAGAGAAATGCCCACAATTTATCATTTAGTTAAAAAAATTACACAACACTATATATACTGCAGCTCCAATTTCATAAGGCAACATGAAAAGGAAAGCAAAAAAGGCAGGAAGAATATGTACTAGAACATTCTTAGAGGTCCAGGCAGTGAACTTAGTGGTAACTTTCACATTTTATGTTGGACTTTTTTATGATTTTTACATTTTATTTTAATCTTTATTTTAAACTTTCTATTTAACTATGCATTATTTATTTAAATAAGGATGGAAATTCTACTTTTTAAATTATCAGTTTATAAGCTAATTTATTTGCAAAAGCTCTATTTCTTTAATATTGTATATATATATATATATATATATATATATATATATATATATATAGTGGTCTGGGGTTTGGAAATGTATTCTCAGGTATAGAAATTTCTATGTTCAGCCCAAAACAAAGACATGTGAAAATCCATATTTAATGTAATACTATCTAGCTACAATTTTATCATCTTTCAAGATAATTGATCTACATATATGTAATAATATATGTAAAAATGCACACACAGACATAGGAATATTGATCTTCTAAAAATGACTTGAGTGTGTTTAGTAGTCACTTGAGTGTGTTTAATAGGACACTGGTGTGCTCTCTCTGAGAAAACACATTTGGCCACCGTAATGAAGACTGCCACTCAGTCGTGCTCAGAGGGCAGTCTCTGGGCCAGCATCAGCATCAGCTGGATTCATATCCCAAACACAGATCCTCCAGGTTCACCCAAGACCATCAGAATCAGAAAGGCTGTGCTGCAACAGCCCTTTAGATGATTCCAGTGTGTGCAAATTTGGAAGCCACTTACATAACAACATGAACACTATTAGAAGCTTTTTACAGGTATAATCATGAAGAAATAAAACTCTGAGAGGCAGTAGCATCTCTGAAGCTCAGCTACATAACAATCCAGAAGTTGTGATCAGCTGCAAGTGATAGATTTAACACAGGAAAGAACCTGATTTTACTTCCTTTGTAGTTCTGATATGCCATATGCATTCACTGTAGAAAACTTAAAAAATAAAAATACTATCCTATGTACTACAAAAGTTTTTGTGAACCTACTAGTTTAACCTATCTATCATCATAATGAAAAAATCTGCTCTCCTGTGTTTTAGGGGAAGTAATTTGCCATCATTTTCTGGCTGTGGAAGAAAGGTGCTAACATCTATGAGCCCTGTCTAAGGTCATTGGTTGGACTTTAGCACCCAGCGATGGAGATCTGCTGGTAACATTTGAAGGTGTAAGGGCTCAAACCCAGAAGGAGGCTGGTTCTTACTAATCTCACTTTCTCTGTTTATCCATGGCAAACGAGAGAGAGGCCCTGGGCCAGCCTGCATTTGGGAAAAAGCATCTTTGTGGAGAAGCCAAGGCTGAAAGTTTAGACCCATCTGCTGCAGACTTGAGAAGATCTGTTGCCTCTACCCTTTTGTTTTACTTTGCTAGCTGGTGGCCTAGTCATGATGTCTGTGCCTGAATTGCACATGGGGCCCGCAAAAGGGCTAAAAGGGCCCTTGTCTTAGGCTTGCAGGTAGCTCAGGGAAAAGGAATCCCTTTCTCCTTTGTAGGGTTACTACATTTAACAAAAACAAAATAAAAAAAACCCTTTGTGCTCACTTAAATTTGAATTTTAAATAAATAACCTATTAGTATAAATATATCCCATGTAGCATTTAGGATTTGCTATATGGTATACATGGTTTTGTAACTAAGATTTTATTATTATTATAAGTCTACATACTCATTTGAGTATTTTGGAGGGTGCATACTTCCAACATGAAATATTTAGGATATAATTATACCTATTATTTAGGGCCTATCTGAAATTCAAATTAATGGGGTGTCTTCTATGTTATCTGCCAGCTCTACTAGGTAAACTTACTAGATAGACTTAGTTTATTTAATACAGTCCACAAAAGACAAGAAAGATTTTACCTAAATGCTCATCCTCCTTCAGCAACCTGGCCTAGTAACCAGTGAAAAGCAGGTGCTTAGCATTCCTGTAGTCTACTCAAAACTGTCTTAATAAAAATCACCTGACCATCTATATGATTAAGTCATTTTTCCTGTTGAGTAATTTCCAAATTTCCCCAAAAGGGTGGATCTGGTTCTTTTGCATGACCCATAATGAATTTCTTTTGAGCAATATATTTTCCTGGTTCACTAACTGCAGAAAAGACAATCACAGTTCTCCTGCATAAAAATAAGAGCATCTCTAGGACTAGCAATCAAATTTAGCCAGGAGCTCAGAAAAGCAGTTGTAATGTGTAATGTACTTGGTTTTCATGTTCTTGTATCAATGACACTTTAGGGAAGTGATTTTGCTATTTTTTTTAAAAGGATTTTCAATAAAAGAAATATGCCATTTTGTAAAAAAAAAAAATTAAGGTCCCCAAATGATCAAAACAGGTTAAAGAAATTTATTTCATGTTCTCCAGCTTGGTCTGTTTGTCAGGCTCAAAGCACAACTCTATGCACAGGCTTTGTGTACTGCTGGTTTTCAGCTGGGGAAGTTGTGTGTGAGCTATTGCTCCTCTCCCAAGTGAGAACAGGTGTACACCACTTTAAATTTCCCATGGATCTGATTGCATCATTTGTTATATTATCCAACATAATGACATGAAATACGTAAATAATAAAATGCCATTTGCCTGCTGAAAATTTAAAGTGGCAGATCCTCCTTCTGTTGGAGAGACTGAGATCGGTTGATGAAGCTTCCACCATTGAAAATGACCACCAAGCTGAAGGGAGCCACGGGGAAAACTTACTCTTCTGGATGATAAAGTGAGCTCAACAGGGACAGGCGGACATTGTTCCAGCTCCCCTCTGCACAACTGCCATGTCTTCTCGCAGTTACCACACGCTCAACAAAGCAGGTTGACTTCAGGGTGAGCACTGAAACCATAAGGCTAAGGAAGGAAATGTACGTAAAGGTCAAATGTAAAAGAAGCTGGAGTGTTTTCCGCCATTTGTTTGCTTAAATATATATTCCATTACTTTGTTTGTCTTTTTATCCAAGTCAACTGGGTATGTGTTAGTTTAGGGGAGAAACTGTAAGTGCAGGGAGGGGTGCAGAGGTAGGATATGCTGCTTAAGGGATTTCCTACGTATTTGGGAACTCAAAGCAAAAGTCTTCTGAGCTAAAGCCACTTACTCTTTGTCTTGTTACCTAAGTTCTTTAAACATTCAGAAAACTCTCCTAAAGTTAGATGACATCATCAGCAGAATTCTATCTGCAGGATAATTTTATTCAGTTGAATTTAACCCAAACATGTACTAAGTAAGCATCCATTCTGGAAACTTTCTGTGAGGTATAAGGAATTTAAACACAGTTTGGTGAGTAAAGTATAGTTTGTACTCCCAAAGGCCTTACATATGATCTTATGGGTTATTCTGATATGAATCCAAGGTTTCAAAATTATATCTTTTACAACCAATAGGTAAATTGATAAAATTATAACTCTTAACTTCTAAATTATTTTTAAAAACAAAAGGTATAGATTTCAGTGAGTATTCTTTAACCACTGGAATAGAAATACAAGGAGAGACTAACTCACCAAACGTCTCTTGATGGTAATACCAAGAAAAGAGTTGTAAAATGCAACATAAGAATAAACAACCCATTGACCAACTCAACATTTCTTCTAACCCAGTGTTGGGTTTCTAATTCCGACTGGCAAAAACCAGATATGCAATGCATTCTGGAGACCTACAGGACCTAATGTAGGACCTAATGGGAGTGTAGTGCAGGACCTGATGGGAGATTTGGCTATTGAGCAATTGCTAGTGTGTAGGATAAGAAATGGATGCCAGGACAGTACACAGACTTGCCAGCTCCAAGTATTATCTGCTTATGAATTAAGAATGCACGTGCTAATTTGCCTAAAGGAATGAGAGTGAAAGACATAAGAATAGAAAAAAAAATCTCCCAGATTGGTGAGACACTGGTGACCTCAGTTATGTCAGTTGTAGTTGAATATGTATGTGGAAGAGACAACATTATGTACTTATATTGTTACCATTCTGGGCGATGCTCTGGATGGAGCACCATCTGACTATAAGTATTGGATCTAAAACATCACTTGCAGCAAAATTGCAAAATGAATTTTTGAGATATTTATTCAGAACTAACATGCTAGTGTCTTATGTCTGATTTTCTTTTAGGTACATCCCTTCTGTGTTCTGTCTCTATTCTGTCTCTAACCTTTCCTCTCTTCCACTTTAAACAACTTCCTGTTTGGCATGACAACAGAAATGTGTTTTAAACTAGCTGTGGCTTAGAAGTAAAACTCTGAATTAAGAAATATACATAGTATTTCTCTAAAATTGATTGCTGACCAAAATTCCATTATAGTTATTTATGTGCATGTTTTATCTCACTTATGTTTGTTTCTGAGGATATGGATTTTACCTTATACTTCTATGGACCCTCTATTGTGCTGTGAAAACAATAGATGCTCACCAAGTGTTAATTGGGTAAATGAATGATTCTGGAGTATTATTCACAAGCTATTTGAAAAAATGATACATCTACTATTTATCTTGTATGGATTGAAGATTTTTTAAAAACAACTAAGAAAGAGAAGGATCGATATTTGTGCTCCCCAAACAAATAGTGTTTTCTAGTTCTAAACTGCCTAGTTAACTTCTACTCTAGCATAATAGATTTCAGTCTTGTTACCAATATGGTAGCTTGTGCCACCAACATCAAACCAAATGTGTAAAGCAAACTGATCTTTTTATTTCAAACCTCGGATCCACTAGGTATTTGTCCTTCTAGTCAAAGAATTCACAGACTATGGTATAAACAAAGATCTGTAAAACTAGTTTTGATACTTGGATGATAGAACTCAAGTAGCTAAAAAAATGAAATAGTTAAGCCATAGTATCCAAAATCTCAACCCTGCTAATTGGCACCAATTGACCAATAGGTCTTATTTCCCTGCTTTGTAAATGAAATAATAGGTGTGAGAATTAAATTACATGAATGCACATAAAGTTATGTGACAGTAAGAAATTGTATATGACAAAGTATAGAATACTGGTAAAGATGCCATCACTTTTCCTGAGGAAAGTTGCAAGCAAAAAATGAGGAGAGATTTGCTTTACTTTCTGTTGTTTTACACATAGAGAAAACAGCAAGAGCAAAGGCACTGGAGTTAGAAAATATATATATATATATGTGTTCAGAAATCAAATTGAAGTGTACATATATGTATCATCTATATATGATCCACAGGTTGTTCCTAGAGCAGATAATAATGGCTAGGAGGACATTCAAATGCAAGAAATTGTTCATAGCACAAAATCCATCTCTTGACTTTCAGCGAATGAATCCTTTAGTAATTACCAATCTTCCTAAAACTAAAATATAAATTTCCCAACAGCTTTTGACATTTCCCAAAGAAGTTTAAATCAGTCTACACCAATTTCTGGATAGAGGATTTTTATTCTGTTCCCTGAAAGCCATGAGCCTACCTGATCTGGATGAGTGTGAAACTTCCTCAGTCTACATCAGCGATGAGGGCAGATGTTGCTGTCAATATTTTTATACAGAATTCAGAGACCTGCTAAGGATTTCAAGCAGCTGAGCATTTCACTCTCCATATAGGCTATTAGTCATGCCACAGACGTATCTGTAAATGCCCTAGTATGAAGTTTGCTCATCTTGATCCTGAAATCCTAACATCAGCAGATTGTAGATGTTTCTTTAGTAATTGTGAGTTAAAGAAGTGCAGTAGGGTCCATTTAGAGTGGACCAACCTATTTATAGATAGGAAGCCCAGAATTACTGCCATGCTTTGAGAAAATTATAGTTCTGCTTATAATGACTTATTACTTTCCATGGGGGGAAATGACAACTACGTTTTTTATTCACTCTGTAGGATTTCTATGATTAGCATAAAATGTTCAGTAGCCTACAGATGCTTAGCATACTCCATAACATATTGTAGGCATATTTTTGTTGAGTGCTTGTTGAATTATTAAAGTAATGAGTGAATGAAGCCAGGTGACCCATTCTTTTACCTCAGAACTCAAGGAACATTGGTTTGAAGCTGACACTTATGGCCATGCTATGATTTGCAATCCTGGCGCCCCCGCAAAATTAAATTTAAATAAATAAATAAATAACAAAATCTCTTCTAAGAAAAGATTCATAGGTAGACAATATCAGTTTGACCCCCTGAACTAGTCCTTTAGCCTCTCCTATTTACACTTTTGAAAAAAAAAAAGAGGGTGGAGCTATCATCACTTTTGACTGTAAACCTCTGTGATCAAAATTCTAGTTTGATAACAGAAGACATTTGCCTGGACTAGAAAGATTTTGTTTCATATTTGAAGCACTGCAATCCATCTTATTTTTTTAATGAAAATAATATTCCCTTTAGTGATTTTCTGCCTTCCCATTTTTTCTTCTATATTCCCACTGCCTTTTGCAGAATTTCCTCTTATGCCCATTCGTTTTTCACTGAGGTCTCTCTCTGTAGCCTGGGAGTTCTGAGAGGCAGAAGCGGTGCCTTATTCATCTTTAGACCTTTAAGCGCCCAGTACAATGTCACGCCTACCGGAGTCCCTCCTTTCAACCCCAGTGCTGCTTGTGCAGCAGTCACCCTGCAATAACAGTTGCCCTAAGTTGTGGGTTTCATAAGTACAGCGCTGCAGCAGCTGCTCATTTTCTGTCTCTCCCTAACGGGGTTCTGGCCACGTGGACACCTACTTAGTGGTTAGAACTCCCAAATCTGTTCTGACTTCTGGGACTGTGTCCTGTCTGGAGTACTATTTCCCGAGGTCCTCATTCAGGTCTCTGTTCTAAAGTACCATCTCAGAGAGGAATTTTTGGGCTATCCCCACTCGGGTTACTCATCAGCAAACACTGTCCCTTTTTGGCACCACTATCTAATATAATAGTAGTTTTTAAACTTGTTTTGTTCATCTTTCCCAGAAGAGAACAAGACCTATGAAAGCACCAAATGTGTCTGTCTCATTTTCCACTCCACTGCCAGCAGCTGCTATGGGGCCTGGCATATGGTGGTACTTGTTAAATATTTGTGGAATAACCTACATGGCCTCTCCCTCTACCAACAAGCTCCTGGTAGCCGACTCCCCCTTTCCACCTGGCCCCCTGACTGCTCCCCCTTTGCTTGGAGAATACCTTGGTCATTGACCATCACTCAGAACTTTAGTGAAATATTAGGTACCACATTTTCTTTTTGCTACCTTCAGTACTGTCAACTAGAAACTTCCTAATAACAACATTCACTTAGAACTGAAAATAGAAAGTGTAATCTGTAAATAAGAAAAAATTTTATTTCGTCAGGGTACATAGAAAAATTCTTTGAAATTTTAATATGATGTTATTGCTAGATATTACACGATTATAATAATGGGAACAGAGCTGAAGGCACACCGGAAACTTGCCAGTTTAAGGAGTAAGAGCGTGCTAATAATGATTATTATGAGACTTCATTAGCACTGACACTATCTTGGGTTCTATATATAGAAGAAAGAAAAATAAATAGCTCATCATAAGACAAGGCAAACAAACTAATATTTAAAGAATAACTATAATCTTATGACATTAGGAAGTGTTTTGTGTGTATTATCAGAACCACAGTTTTTCATGCAATAAGACCGTTCATAGAACAGTAGACTACAGAAAGCCCTATTAAATAACTGATGGGTGGGAGAATAAATAGAAACAGTTTCAGATATAAATCCTGCTGCAGTCCTAAAATCTGGTTAGGTTGCTGTGGTACTGGTTACAGTATTGTTGTTCAATTCATTTTCTGCTCTTCCCTTGCTTGCGTTGTGTTATTGGGAAGTACTGAAATGTATATTTCTCAGGTTCTCTTCCACTTTCAGTCAGACTCTGTCAGTGAGGTTCCTGGCAGGAAACTGGATGTGCCAGGAAGGAGAAGCCACATATTTCCTCTCTGTTTCTTTGCTTATGATCATCTCCAGCAGAGGCCGCATCTTCTCCCCATCCAGCTCTCTGGAGGGAAGTGCTGGCACCTGAACCCTGGCTCCAGGACCTCTTCTGTTTGTCTTTCTGGTCCTAGAGTGTATAGCAACTTCCTGCTGCTGTTAATATCTAGGCTGCATTTCTCTGTCCTATTTTCCTTTTTGTTTTTCCTGAGTACAAAAGAACCGATTGATGTAACAGACTACAGGTCATCAATTTTGGAATTTTTAAGTTTAAATTTCTCAATCTATGGCCTTTAAAGAAGTTTTAGAGAAAGAAAATCCAACTCCATTAACTTGGACCATATTCTTTTAAGGCATTTTATATAATCCTTAATGTTCCTTGGTAAAAAGTAATTGAAGTTTAAAAGTGATGGATAATTAATCTATAATAACAATGAAGCTGTGATTTAAATATAATAATGGGGACTTTAATTTTAAAAGACCCATTGAAGTATCTAATTAATAAAGGAACAAGGAAGGGCCCTAGAGGGTTAGAAATACAAAGACATTCAACTAAAAATACAAACAAAAATAGCTTTCTCAGAAACCAAGAATATTTGCCAATTCAAAGGATATAGATGTCTCAAAATTCATTTTACAGATCTCTGAGAACAAGCTAAATACAAAGTCAAATGACACTCAACAGAACGTTGCTAGAGTTATGTAACTCTAAACAGTATGTGGAGAAGATTAGCAGGAAGGGATTCAAAAGGCTTCACTAATGACGTCAGCCAGAAGAGTCCCTAACAATGCTGAAAAATGATTGGGTGTTGCAATAGGAGGTGCATGCTACTGTGGCAGCGAGGAGGGGACATAATTAGAAAATTAAAAGCCATCCAAACAAACACATAATTTTAAAAGTCAAATGTAACTAAACCAAATACCATATGACATAGACCTGCACCTTTTCATAGAGGCAGGAGCTTAGGCAGTTCTGATGTCTCCTACAATAGTATTCTCCAAGTTTTAGACTATGCTTTGCAAAATGTGATCAAAATGAACATAACAGACAGAAGCCTCTAAAGGACAGAATTTAAGCAAGAAAACTTTGGTTTGCATGTTTATTTTCTTTTTCTTAGCCTCTCCACATGATTTCAGATCTTCTCAGGCTTTTGCAGTGTAATTTTTAAGACTCAAAAACACTTTCTTTTTTTATGACTTCTTTACTCTCACAACATAACATATCCTCATATTCCAAAAATTGGTCAAGAAAAAAGACCAGGCACAAACATATACCAAGGAAGATGTGACTGGAAACAATTCAAAATGTTACCACCTTCTCTAGAGAGAGAAGTTAATAGTACAAAGTGTGGAAAAGTCACTGATTCTTACTTTCAGCTCCAGTACTTATTTGCTCTGTGTGTCAAAAGACAAACCACAATACTAAGCTTATAAGTGCCTCACTGAAAGTTAAAGATACTAATAATACCCTGTTGGCCATTATTTTTGCTGTGTCTAGGAGAACTCAAAAATCTTAAAGGATACCAGGCTCTCAGATTCTACAGTGTCAGGAGCAAAGAACCATGCCCTAAGCAATGGTAAAGATTTAGATGGGTGGAGGATCCTCTCACCAGCATGGCTTCAGGAGCAGGTTAGACAGGGGCTGCTCTGCATCTGCCACCTGCACCCATTTCAACAGTCACTCATGTCAGAAAAACACCTGCCTTTACCCATCCATGAAAAACCTCCTGCTTCAGGCCACTCAGTTCTGCGTGGTGTTACAGGGGTGCATCATTTCATTTAAATTTATGACACATCAGTGCTTTAGCTGCATGGAGCCTGAGAGGTAGGCATTTATGTACACCTTGTAAAGATGGGATTCATTTAGAGAACTCTCAAAACGACAGATGTCCATTCAAAGGACTCACCTCACATAACTGGAGTGAGGTGTACCTGAGGTGATGCACTGTGACAAAATGCCCAGCACAGGCTACCTTTGAAGCAAAAAGAGGTTTATCCTGGTTCATGTTTTTGGAGGTTCAAGTCTAAGATCAGGCAGCACCATGGATTCAGGACTCTTGTGAAGGCAGCACATCAAGGCAGCTGCACTTGTCAGAGGAGAGCTCACATCTCAAACCAATTAAGAGAGAGAAAAAGGAAGAGATCACAGCCCCAAGTTCCTTAGGAGGGTCCTCCAGTGACCCAAGGGCTTCTCACTAGGTCTCACTTCTTAGAGTTTACTGTACCGCCCATTATTGTTGCCCTGAGGAGTGAGTATTTAACACAATGACCACTGGGGGATTCTCCTCTAAATCATACATGCACATAAGATCTTTGTTAGGCAGAGTCATTCAAGGCTAAGAATTCTTTGTAAGTAGGATATATTTTGTGTTCATGCACTGGAGATTGGACCGTTTACACTGAGCTACATCCCAGGCTCTCACAGGACACTGGTTTAAAAGTATGTGTTTTATTAAAAGCTGTTACAAGAAACTGGAGTTGAGCTGGATACCCAAAGTAAGCACCAACTAATGGCTTGTCAGCAAAAACTAGCTCAATTATTAAGACCTCTCATATGACTCACTCAATATTTGCCTTAATGAGATCAGGAAAGAGGCCTCAACTAGTCTAGGCCACAGGCTAATCATGGGATAAAAATGGGGAAAGTAGGTGTGAGGATTCTGTAAGTTCATGTGAATGGACACAAGAAAATGCTGGAAAGCAGATTTTGATTTAGCAGACATGAGATAAATCAAGAGATTGATTTTAAATAAAATCTACTTATAGTGGTACACTCTGGGAGGCTGAGGCAGGAGGGCTACAATTTCAAATCCAGTCCAGGCAACTTACTGATTTAGCAAGCCCCTGTATCATAGTAAAATATTTTAAAATCAGCCCGGGATGTAGCTCAGTGTAAAGGGTCCAATCTCCAGTGCATGAACACAAAATATATCCTACTTACAAAGAATTCTTAGCCTTGCATGACTCTGTTTGCTCACTTATATCTAGATGAAAGATACTCGTTATTATTTATACTCTGGTTGAATGGTTTTTATGAAAAGAGGGGACTATTTTGAATGGCATTTGTTCAAATAGGTAACAAAGAAACCTGGATCTTAACCTAACATGCCTTCCTTTTTCAAACTCTTTTTAGAATTACTTGCTATCACATAACACAGAAGATGGTGCTTTTCCAGCATGCAGGAAGACAAGCGGTGGTTTTCCCGAATGCTTGGATGTCGCTTAAGTGTTGTTCCTTGCTGCTGGAAGATGTGCTTATATCCTGCTTCCCTTTAGCACATGAGGCACCTTCGGTTTAAAATGCAGATGTTCTTGGTTACAGTTGCTATGTAAAGTGTTATGAGATAGAAATTACTGTCATAATTAATAATAGATAAAGGTTTCACCTTTGATGTGTTGCATTCTACATGTGATTGAGGTTTTTATTGTATTTATTGTGCATCTCTATCACCCCATTGATTTTCTGGCTGTTTGTGTGCTTAACTTGATGTCTGTTTCTATTTAGTCAAGGCTACTAATGCCTTTCAGACTTATTTTCAACTGCTCTGTAAACCCACATGTTTTAAGTTTAAAGGAGATTTACACTATTACACTCCTGGATATCAAAACCCACTCTTGTCTTCTTTATTTTGCTGTCCTTAAAAAGATGCTATGTTTACTGAGAAGGTGTATATAATTTTGTACTGATAGCAGCCAAAATAAGAACAAAGACAACCCCAAAAACAGGCTCTGCTAGAGCCAAAATTTTTTATAAAATAAGGGTCTCCCAAATATGTGAGTTTGTCACAATTTAAAATTTTTGTGTGAACTGGGTTTCATGGCTGGAGTGGACATGTCTGCTTTCATTTGTTCACCCCTTTTCCCCCTTTTTCTGGACATAGGGTCCTACTTT
>PVLA01004665.1:157148-169403 GCA_004027455.1 Hydrochoerus hydrochaeris | reverse complement strand
CTCTGAGTGATTCCAGCCCCCAGCACAGATGGAGCTGAGAGATGAGTGTGGCAAGGAAAAAAAAATTTTAAATAAAAGCCACACGTGTTCAGAGGAAGCAAGGAGCGCAGTGAGGAGGGGAACATCTGTGCAGCTTCCGGGAAGAGGTGGCGCTCAGATGTTGCTCCTCAAAGGATGGAGGATTTCCGGAGTGAGGGAAGGGAAGCCAGCGGAGGAGAGGTGTTTCTGGCAGCAGCAAGGTCACCGGCAGGCTGAGGTGGAACACAGTGCACCATTGCTGGCTAGGGGAACAAGATGGGAGGCTCTGGCCAGCAGCAGGATCAGGTCTCAGGTGGGTGCACCCCGACCCGCTCAGCCCTCAGCAGGTGTGGGCTGTGCTATGCGAGGCCCCTCCACTAGTCCACCTGGAGGGGACAACAAACACACTGCGAGGCCCAGTGGGCACCATTGTGTACTAGGCCTTGTGGACCTTCTCCACCCTGTACCTTGTCATCACACTGTCCCTGTAAGATGGCTGAGAGTCCTTGAGGCCACCATCAATAAGCAGGTCACTGTGGCCTCACAACATCTATCCCAGCCAGGGCAAATTAGGGATCTCAATGCAAAGGCAGGAGACAGAGAGAGGGGCAGGCTGCAGGGGGGTTAGGTCACCTTCAGGCTGGCCAAGGTTCCCAGCAGCCCAAAGTCCAGATGGGCCAGGCCCAGAGCCACGCAGCTTCCAGTCTCAGGCCACGGAGAGGAAGGAAGGCCCCGCCCTGCTGTGATCAGGAGATGGGCTCCACTTCCTCTTTCTGCAGATGCCACCCCCGGAGGGCAGCCCAGGCCTGCCTTGGCACAGCCGGTGGGCACACAGGTCTCTGGATGCAGGGCACACACAATGCCTCGGCCTGGGAGGAAGACGGCTTCCTTCCCAAGTCCCCTCCCCCAGCCACACTGGGCTCCTGGGGGTGGTGTCAGGATCCAGGCTGTGAGATGAAAGGGGAGGGGGCCCCCTTTCCCTTCAAAGCTCCCCCCCACACTCTGGGCTGACTCTGCATTTCAGACCAGGGAAAGGCAGGGCTGGGCAGCACCCCCTCCCCCCTCCCATTGTCCAGGGAAAGAGCGGGGAGAGGGAGGAAGTGGAAGCAGAGGAGAAAGGCCCCTCACCGGGGTCTGCAGCCCAGCTCCCCAGGTCTGGGCCCTTCCCACAGAGGGAAGATCTGGAGCAGGGCTCCCCCAGCCCAGCTCCCCAGCCCCCACCCCACAAATGCAAACAAAGTAGGAATAAGGGCCGGGACTTGCACTGGGGGAGGGGATGGGTGAGCAGGCTGCACCCCACCCCCACCCCAGACCCAGAGAGGGGCTCCACGGCCTCCCCGGGGGCTCCAGATCCCCCAGGCCTGTCTCAGAGCCCAGCAGTTGCTGGCTCTGCTACTCTATGTCCTGTTTTTGTTGTTTTGGTTTTGGTTTTTGGTTTTTGTGAGACAGGGTCTCTCTGTTATGGAGCCCAGACTGGCCTCCAATTGCTGATGATCCTCCTGCCTCAGCCTCCTCAGTGCCTCTTACAAAACAGGCAACGCCCAGCGAAAGGGTCAGCACACAGTAAGTGGCACCCACTGGCCAGGCTCCAACTGAGAGGCCCATACCACAGGAAATCCCCAGGGCTCCCATGACCCTGCAGCCCCAGAGCTCACAAACACCTACGCCCTCTCCTCCCCCAACCTGAGGGTCTCGCCTCCCTCAGCCACACGGGGCCCTAAATCACGCCCCTCCCAGCCCCAACCCAGCTCCAGACTGGATTCTCCGTAAACAAGCTCGGCCCTGGAGCGCACTCGCTCAGCCTTGACCCCTGCCCCCCAGTGCATGGAACTCCACACTGCCGGTAAACACGGCCTCCCAGGGCAGGCACCCAGGGGGACCAGGGGGAGGTGTGCGCAGTCCCCTGCACCTGCGGGCCACCGTGACTGAGGAGCTGCCTGCCTACCTGGGAAAGGGGGCAGGCAGAGGTTTCCCACTAAAAGGATGGCTGAGAACCAGGCACAGGTTTATAAGCAAGGCACTCGGGAGGCTGAGGCAGGAAGATCACAAGTTTGAGCCTTGCCCAGGCAACTTGATGACTTGGTGAGACTCCCCAAAATAAAAACAAAAAAGCCTGCAGGTGTAGCTCAGTGGTAGAGGGTTTCCTGGATTTGATCCCCAGTACTGCCAAAAAAAACCTTTTTTTTTTAAATAAACAGAACGGCAGAGCAGTTCTCACTTCTCTAGCCAATGCCTGAGCCCCAGCCCCAGCCCCAACCCCTCAGCAGGGCCTGTGCACGAAATTTTGACCCGAACCCCCAAGACCACACCTCTGAACCCCAGAAGAAAGCTCAGAGGCTGCGAAGTCCCACGAACTGGGAGCAGAGAAACCACTGTTGTTTACTAAGGAGGGGCTGGGACAGCGGCGGTGGGGGGCGGGGCATTGCCTAACAGGCTTGGGAAGGCCACTTTCACCCGGGCGGGGCGGGAGGGCACCCGCCCTGGGGCCGAAGGTTACCCGGGTGGGCAGCCCTCCCCACCCGCCTCCAAGAAAGAGGAAGGCCTTGCGACATCCAGCGAGGGTGAACCCTCGGCTCCGCTGGCAGCTGAGCGCAGGGCAAGTGGCAAGGCTGGGCCAGGCCCTGGGCTCCAGCTCCAGTCCTCCAGGGTGTGCAGCCCCTGTTCCTATTCCAGTCGCCTGGGGAAGGGTGACAGTAACAGGATCCCAACCCCCTTACCCTCTGTAAAAACCCCACCCTGCTGGGCATGATGTCACAGGCCTGGGATCCCAGCCCTCTGGGAGGCTGAGGCAGGAGGAGCAAAAGTTAGAGCCCAACCTGAGTGACTCAGTGAGCCTTTGTCTCAAAATAAACTAATTAAAAAAAGAAAAAATCTGGGGGTGTAACGAGTATGAAGTCCCTGGGTTCAATCCCCAGTGCTTCCTTCTGCAAAAAACACACACACGAAAGATCCCACCCTGCAGGAAGCAGACAGCTTTCCCAGCTCCAGTGCCCGGGGCCAGAACGTGACCAGATGCACCCACTGAATGCCCATCAGCCCTGCGCCCCATCACAGCCCAGACTGGGCCAGGCTGAGCCAGAGTGCTGTGCAGGGTGGAGAAGAAAACGCAGCACAGAAGACAAAGGATTGAGAGGCAGCCACTGGGGAAACTGAGGCAGCACCTGTCTGTTCCTGGCCCAAGGCCTCAAGGGCAAGGAAGCTATAGGAGCACAGACACACCAAGTCCCTGCTCCTGGCTGCTGGTGGGACCCGGGAGGGAGGGGCTGCGGCGGAGCCAGAGGCGGCTCTCCAGGAAGCGGCGGTGGTGGTGGTGGTGGGCAGTCAGCCAGTGCGGGTGGTGAGGCGCCTGGCCAGGCTGCCCTGGGGACAAAGAGACTCCCTGGCTCTGGGGAGACAGTGCTGCTCCCACACACAGACGGGAGCACTGACCCAGCCCAGCTGGCACAACAGGGTGACGGTGCCCGGCAGTTGGCCGTGGCCATGTGCGGGGCACTTGGTAGCCGGGCAGGGCCTGGCACTCTGGCCTTGGTGGCCAGCGGAGGTGGACACGTTTCCCAGATCAGCAGCTGACCACCATCCCTCCCACAACAGCCTGCTCTGCGGCTCCCACCCCCTCTCGTTCCCAGCCAGGCCGAGCTCCCCCCTCCCGGCTCTGGCCTGGCGCCCAGCTGGGCCCTGGGGGCCAGAGTTACTGTAAGAGGCCTGGCAGGCCCCAGGCTTGGCTGCTGCCAGCTGGCCAGCGCTGCCGCCGCCTCCCACTACCTGGCCTGGCTGGCCAGGGAAGGCTGCAAGACCCCCATCCATCCAGCACGTGACCCTTGTGGCAGAGGGTGGAGGCCACAGTCAGGTACTGCCAAGTCCACGGTCCAGCCAGGCGCCCCCTCCAGGGCACCCAGGGCAGCCTGGGGGCCAGGGAGAACGGGGATGTCTCAGGGGTGCCCCACAGGAATGGCGCGGGGGTGTGGCAGCCTCGCTTGCTGCCTCCCTGGTGGAGCTGCCGGGTCTACAAACCTCGAGAGGTTTGTTTACCTCCTCAGCCTCTGTGTCCCATCCCTGGAGCTATTTATAAGGCACTCAGTGGCCCTTCCTGGCTCCCCCCACCACCCCCAACACCAGACACGACTGCTGTCTTCCTCCTCAGGCCGCGTGCCCGGGCCCCTCATGCCCACAGGCAGCCGGCTCAGCGCTCCCCCCATACCCACACTCACTGGCTGGGGACGGGGTGCTGTATCCGCTCACGGGAAGCTGGTGCGGCAGCGTGGTCAGGGCACCCGGCGGCGACAGTCCACCCAGCATCGGGGGGAAGAAGAAGGCATACGGGGGCACCGGGTATCCATTGAGGTGCCCGCCCCCAGGCGTCGGGCAGGAACTGCTGTTGCTGGCCATGCCAGGAGGCCACAGTCAGAAGGGTGGGTGGACCGTCCAGAGGGGCTGTGCAGGGGCTTCAGGCCGCCCCTCGTGGGGGCATGGGGCCTGGGCCCAGAGTGGGTCTGGGTGGTCAGCCTCCTCCTTCCGTCCTGCAGCTGCTGTCCGAGGTCAGCAAGCCAGGCCCAGCCTCTGGGCGCCCCCTACTCCACTGGGGGCCGCTGGGCTGGAGGATGTCCCAAGAGGGGTCCTTCGGCGGAGTGGTTCTGCAAGGTGGCACTTTCTTGGAAAGGTTCAGAGCTGGCCTTCAGAGTGACACAAGGGACGCCACTCCTAGATGAGATCCGGAAGGGTGGCTTGGGGAGCCATGTCCCTCAGGGCTGCAGAAAGAGGGGGGACAGGTGAGTGGGCTCTGGAGCACAGGATGCCTGCCGACCTGGGCGACCAGAGACTTTCCTGTGGCACCCAGCTGAGCAGACGGCTGGCACGGTGCCCGGCTGCCAAAGCCAGCCCGGGAGCAGGGCCCAGATGCAGCTGGGGGTGGCAGGGGAGCACAGCCAGGCCGAGGGGTGAGGACACAAGCCTGAGCAGCAGGAGCCTCTCACCCAGCACCCCAGGGGAAAGGTGCCCAGTGCAACTGAGGGCCAGGCCACAGAGGCAGGCAGCGGCTGGCTGCTTCCTCAGCGAGGGTTACCTGAGGTCAAGGCAGAGAACGAAAGAACGAACGAACGAACGAACGAACCAAACGTGTGCGGTGGTGGTAGTGGTAGAGGAGGAGGAGGAGCAGGGGGAGGAGGGAGGAAAAGCCGCTTCCCTAAAGCACGGGCACTTCTCAGAAAAGTGACTCCTAAGCTGGGGGGCCTGGCTTACACCACTTCCCCCCAGATCCAAGCCCCAGTACCCCAGATGGGTTGGTCTCGCGGGCTGGGGAGGAGGGCGGTTCACAGACAAGCGCAGAAGGAAACAGAACCCAGGGGCTCCCAGGCATCCCTGCACCCTGCGCGGTGTGCTGGTCCTGGGTTTGCCCACTCGGCCAGGAATGGCGAGGGGCGCCACGGACTGGGCGAGAGAGGGGCAGGGGGTGAAAAGCCAGGTGCCCCCCTCAGCATTGCACACAGAGCCACACCCTGCTTAAACAGCTGGGCGAGGGACCCGTGTAACACCGGGGTGTGAAACCCAGAATCCGGGACACAGCCAGATGGGACAGGCAGCGGCAGAGCAGAGCAAAGGAATGAGAAACAGCCCGTAGAGGGTGCAGCCGCTGTATTCTAATGTAACCGTGCATAAGCAGACCCATAAACTATAACCCCAGCGGTGGGAGGCTGGGGCAGGAGGGCCACTGCCAGCCCACATCCAGCCTGGGTGACACAGTGGGTTCAAAGCCCCTTTGGAGGGCACGGTGGCCTGAACTACGTGTGGAGACCCTGTCTCAAAAAAATAAAAATAAAAATGAAAAACCAAAGCCACCCTGGACTACACAGAGAGAGCTTGTCTCAAGAAAACAAAAAAATAAAAAATGCAAAAATGCATACAGACCTCGCAGATATTTTACACAGACACAGTGTCTGATGAAAGACAGTGACAGCCATCTGAGAAATTCATGACTGATCAACACGGCAGCAAGCTCCTCCCGATGCGATGTGGCCTCCTCCCTTCCTTCTCCCCCAGCTACTGACCTCAAGAACGCGCCCTAGGCAGGGGGATCTAGGTCAGCAGCACAAGCACCTGCCTGGCAAGTGCAAGGCACGGGTTTGAACCCTGGGACAGAAACAAAAAATGTGTGTGTGTGTGTGTGTGTGTGTGTGTATACATATATCTTTGTCTCACTATGCAGTTCAGGCTGGTCTTGAGTTCATTTTGTAGCCCAGGCTGGTCTCCAACTCGTACCGATCGTCCTGCCTCAGCCTCCCGAGTGCTGGGATGACAGGCATGGGCCACCACGCCCGGCTGAATGTGTCCTAATAAACACACCCGCTAAAGCAACTATGATAAAAGAACAGGTAATAAGTACCAGCGAAGACGTGGAGAGGCTGGACTCCCGGAACACTGTCGGGGGGACACAGAAGAGCAGCCTGGCAGCTCCTCAAAAGGTTAATCATAGAGTTAGCACAGGACCTGCCAAGGCCCCTCCTAGGTCCCCAACATCAAAAAAGAAAAAAAAAAAAAAAACAGGCCCGTACCTAAATGTTCCGAGAAGCACTGCATGTGACAGCCAGAAGAGGAACCAATCAGAATGTCCACTAATGATGCGGGGATAAATAAAATGCCGTGTATCCATAGAATGGAACATTATTCACCCCCAAAAAGGGACGCAGTACTTTGAAAACAATGGTGGTTTCAAAGGGCAGTGTACTGTGTGATTTCACATATGCGACAGGCCCAGGAGAGGCAAATCTGTGGTTACCAGGGGCTGGCACAGGAGCTGAAAGAAAGCGGGGGGAGTTGGTGATGATCTGACAGGTCTTTTGGGGTGATGAAGGTGCTTTCAAACTGATGTGGACGCGGCTGTGCACCCCTGTGACACTGCAATGCCAGCCCCTGGGAAACCGAGGCAGGAGTGCAGGGCCAGCCTGAGCCACACAGCCAGACCCTGTCTCAAAAAAAAAGGCCAAAAACGAGAAGGAGGAGGAGGAGGAAGAAGAGGAGGACAAGAGGGAGGAGGGGGAGGGGGAGGCCCCTGTAATCGCACTGCTCGCTCGGGTGGGAGGCTGGGGCAGGAGGGTCACAAGTTCAAACACTGACAACTCAGTGAGTCCTTGTTCCACGGTTTAAAAATAAACAAACATAAAAGGCTCGGGACGCAGCTCAGCAGGAGGGCCCTGGGTTCATGCCCCAGTACTGAAAAGCAGAAAAAGTAGCAGCCACAGAGACCCAAAATAAGGACCGCCCCTCACGCCCTGCACCCCTGGCCCCCAACCTCAGGAGGCCTCAAGGTCCATGGACGGAGCTCCTGGCAGGACCTGGGGGCGCAGAGGGGGAACCGGCCCTGGCTGGGGGGAGGCGGGGACGCTGACTTCTACTCCTGCCCCGCCCACAACCTCAGTGCCTCTGCGCCCCCAAGAGGTGCCCCCTCCCCGCGGGGAGGGTGACGTCAGAGCCGGGGCTCCGCCCACCGCGCCGGCTGCCGCCCTGCCCGCCCCCCCCAGTCCCGAGGGGCCCACACAATAGCAAACTGGGGTAGGGCAGGAGGGGCTGGGGCGCCTGCACACGCACGCATGCACTCACGCACGCATGCACTCACACGTACACACGCGCACACCCGCACATGCAGGTCTGCCGCGGGCACCTGGATGGGCAGAGCCAGCCCGAGTGTGCAGACGCGCCGGAGCGAGGGGCTGAGATTGTGTCACCGCACGGGGCACCGCTGGGCGCTTCCAAAAAACAGACACAGACCGATGACAGCCAGTTTCTAACGCGCGCTGCACCGGGCTGGGCCTGAAGTCGGGTCCTCCAGGGCTTCCCTGGGGGTCGGCCCGGGCACACGCAAGGCCCCTCCATCCAGTCCACGAGTGCAGCGTCTGAGCTGCTGCCCTTGGGGGACCCCCATCCATACACAGGCTCACCTCCCCCCAGCAGCCCCAGAGGAGCTGCAGGGCTATTCACTCCAGACCCCTGCTCCTGAGCCAGCTTTTAGGGAGTTGGGGGCACCGGCTGAGACTGCCTGCAGCTGGGCCTTGCCCTCCAGAGAACAGATTGCCACTTTCCCGCCAATGCCTTAAACTGGGCATGGTGGTGCAGGTCTGTAACCCCAGCTATTGAAGAGGCCGAGGCAGGAGGGTTGAAAGTTCAAGGCCAGCCTAGGCAAACTGGCCAGACCTTATCCCAAAATCAACAATAAAAGCTTGCAGCAGTATCGCTGGTGTGAAGGCCCTGGGCTCAATCCCTGGGACTCAAAAAACAATGCCTCAACTCTGGCCCCGAAAGTCTGAAACGGGACCACACTTGACACTTCCGACACACCCACACCCAGGGAGGGCCCCGGCCTCTAACCCTGCTAGCCTAACCCAGCTGCCAGCGAACTTCACTGCACAGCGGCTCCCTCCCTGGGAGGAGGACCCGGGCCCAGGGAGGTGCAAAGGTCACAGAAATGGGCTGAGGGCCAGGGTGACCAGGGAACAGGGCCGGGCCAGGGCAGGCATGCTGAGGGCAGGGCTGAAAGATCAGAGGCCATGCCTCAGTCAGTCCCCTGGGAGCCAGAGCTCTCACAGACACCGGAGCCCCAATCCCCCACACCCAGGGGTAGAGAAGGCCCCTTCAGAGAATTGAAACCAGCACCAGAGAGAGGGAAAACAAACTACCCACATCCAACCTCCGCCCTCTGCCAGCTACCCCCACTGCCCAGGGCGGGCACCCTCCCTCGAGAGAAAAAAACCACAGGCCCCCATCTCCAAAGCACTGAGCCCAGCAGAGAGGGGTGGAGGCTGGAAACCCTGCTTGCCTGGGCTTCTCTCACCCAAAAAGGCTGCCAGGATCACTGCTACAGCATCAGGCATCCCAGCTGCCCACACATTATACCCCAAAGCTACCCCTCTAGAGGAAAGGACGAGTTGCCTGAACTGAGACCAGAGGTCTGAAAGGTCAAATCTCAGTTCTGCCACACTGGGTGACCTTCAGCAAGTCACCGCACCTGCCTTAGCATCTTGTTTATGTGCCTGCTGTGTGTGATTTAGGACGCCGAGTTGTAGCTGTGTACGGCCTGGCCCTCCTCTCCCAGCCTCTCCCCACCGGGGCTGGGAGGAACCTCCTGTGGCCTAGGGTCTGCTTCCCCCAGGCAGAGGAGGGGGGCTAGGAGTCGGATATTGGGGTGTGGGTGGAGGCCTGGCCACAACTCTTTCCCAGATTCTCTTGCATTTCACAAACCAAAAAAGGGAAACCTTTGGATTTGGCGAGGGAAGGGGAAGAGAAATAGACCATTTCCTCCCCTCTCCTTGGGGGAGAGGAGCCAGTGGCCGCCAACCCAGCCTGCCGGGCCTCTCTTCATTCATTCTCTCCTCTGTCCCTGGAAACAAAAGTCACTCATCCCCACAGAGGGCTGAGGAGGGGGTGAGAACTGGGGAGCTGAGGGAGACAGGGGGTTCCCTAAGACTTCTAGACAGTTCCTGAGTCATATGCAAATACTGCCCAAGTCCCGGCTCTGCGGGGCAGGGTGGACAGACTCCAGCCTCAGCAGAAATGGAGCGTGGCCTGCTTGGACCCTCTACCCTGCCGGCAGCAGGGCTGGCTGGCCAGGCAGGGCGGGATGGGCAGGTTTCAAACCAGCACAGAGGGCTGGGACTATTTATAAACTTTCCAGGAAAACACACTTGTGCACAGAAGCCACAGCACCCCCCTCCCAGCTCCCCACCTACCGCCGGGGCTGGGAGAGGCGCTGACCACTGCGCCCTGATTCCCCTTTCTCCGGGCCTTCCAGTCGTGGCTCTCACCGCCCTGTCCGTGCAGCAAGCCCAGCCTTGTTCTGCAGAACACCACTGAGGCGGGCTGGGGGCTGGCATGGGGCCAGGGGCGGGGGACGTGCTGGGTACATCCGGAACTCTTGAGGGGGACAAGGGGGGCGGGATGGCAGAGTACAGCACCTTTCTTGTTTGTTTTGTTTTGTTGGTGCCAGGGATCAAACTCACGACCTTGCGCTTGCCAGGCAGGCCTCTGTGCTGCGGAGCCGTGTCCCCGGCCATTTGGGGTCCGAGACAGGGTCTTGCTTGCTAGGTCTGTCACAGCCAGGCTGGCCTTAAACTCACTATGCACCCCCAGCTGGCCTTGAACATATGGCAGTCTTCCTGCCTCAGCCTCCGAGGGCCAGGATTACAATGTGTAGCATCCTGGCACTGGATGCTACCACTGCCCACTGCCTGTCTCGGGTGAATGTCTCATGTGCCCCGCTGAAGCCCCCCGCTCTGCTCCACCTCCACGGAGCTGCCTGTGTCCAGGTACCGTGATGTCGGCGGCTGGGAGACCAGCAGGAGGGACACAGAGCAGAAGTGGGGGTCTGTGGAACGCAGGACCCCGGAGGCCCGGGGGCCGCCGAGGAGCCACCCAGCACCTGCCCTGCCCTGTCTGGGTTCGTCCTTGGAAGCACAGTGGGTGAAAGGGCAGGGGCAGCCCAGCCCGGAGCAGAAGCTGCACAGGGGAAGGAAGAAAACAGGAAGAGGAAGAAATGAGCCGCTGTGGGCCACAGCCGGACCACAGGAGCACGGGGACCACACAGAGGCAGTCTGGCGGGTGGGGGGCACAGGACACAAAGGGGACCCCCGCTGGAAACCACCGTCCTCCACCCAGCCTGGCACGGGGCTTTCCCCACCCTCACCTTGCCAGCTGCCCCCTGAGCCCGGCCTCTCCCCGCCGCCATGCAGGAAGCCTGGCACCTCACGATCAGTGGGGGACCAGGGGGTTGGCACAGAGACAACAGTGGCCACACCGCTCTCCCTGACTCGCCAGCCCTGCTCGGCCCACTCTGCCTCCCGGGCACACTTGGAGCGAGCCTGTGGCCACCAGCCCCTCCTGGCATCCCTCCCAGGGGATCACACTACTGCTGCTGCTGCTGCTGCTGCTGCTGCTGCTGCTGCTGCTGCTGCGGGAAGCCAGCAAGAGCCCCCTCCTGGCCTCCCAGCCAGGATATCCTTTTGGCTCTGACCCCAGAGCAGGCCTGAGTCAGACTGTACCCCGCCCTCACCTCCACCCTGGACCCCTGGGAACCCCTACTCCACACCCAGCCCCTGGGCTGGGGCTACAAAGAGAGGGGACCTCATCCCCTGTCCTCCTCAGCTGTGGCCCTGCAGGATGGAGGGACAGAGTCAGCTATAGCTCTGCCCCCACCCCACCCCAAAATACACAATGGAGACCCTGCCTAGAGCCTCTCCACCTCAGCCTGAACCCCAAAAAGCCACAGATGCTCCCCAGGGAAGATGCTTTCAATCAAATGCAGGATAAGAAAGGCCTCCAAACCCATACAGGGGACCCACAAACTGGGCTCTTTAAAAATTTTAAACTGGATGCAGTGGCACACACCTGGGATCCCAGCACTCAGGGAGGCTGAGGCAGGAAGAGCTCCATAAGCTTGAGGCCAGCCTTGGCTACCTAGTGAGTTCAAGAGCAGCCCAGACTACACAATGAGAACCTGCCTCAAAAAAATGTATTTATTTACTGCAGTAGTGGGGATTGAACCCAGGGCCTGAGCTCCATTCCCGACCCTTGTCTTCTTTTGAGACAAGGTCTCACTAAATCACCCCAGCTGAGTTCAAAATTGTGATCCTCCTGCCTCAGCCTCCCCAGAGTTCGAGGATTCCAGGCCTGTGCCACCAAGCCTGGCTGAACCGGGTCTCAGGAGGAAAAGGGACCCGGGCCAGGGGAGCCTTGGCCGCCAGACCCGTCACTGCTCCAGTCACAACCACAGCCAAGCACTGCCAGCCAAAGCCACAGTCTCCCGACACAGCCTGCGTGGGCGGCTGTGACTCCTTCCACACACAGCAGTCTGGGAGCCCTGGGGTTTCTGGGGCAGCAGAGACCACACACGCTCAGCCTGCAAGGGCCTCCGGGTGTGGGGGGCCCCCAAGTCCCCCTCCCAACTGCAGGCCTTGAGGGGAGGGGCGGCTCTCCCCACCAGAACCAGGGGTAATGCCTACTGCGGCTGTCACCATGACAACCAACAACAAACATCCCAGGAACCACAGTGGGACAGGAAGTGACAGCCACGTGACAGGAAGACTTTTTTCTCACAGTTAGGAGGGGTGAGGAAGATGGTTTGCAGCCCCTGGGGAAATCAGCTGCCCCCTGCCCGGTCCCCCCCCACCTGGAGCTGGGGCGTCGGGAGAAGGGTGGTCCCCACCCCTGCCCAGGCCATGTGCACAGCCGGTCAGGGCAGGGAACCTAGGCCCTCCC